>JAYMTP010000700.1:0-30213 GCA_036897365.1 Geranium brycei
ATATTTCCTATATCGATACTATGAACTATATTGTATATATGACAATTTATATATATATATATATGCTAATTAGAAGCCTTTCTTATTTATGGTGGGCCCATATATTTTTCTTGATGTGTCTCCAATGTCTGCACCTGCATCACCATCATGCTCCTCCTCCTCCACCCAATCATCTCTCACCATCACTGACATTTGATAGTATCTTAATGCCACACACACCATGAACACTACATTCACGCATGCACAATATTCCATATTTAGTATTTGGGTCAGCGAAACTCGCGTCGAAAATATATGAATAACGTTCAGAATCATAAGAACACGACGAGGCTGACCTGTCCATACTCGAGCCACGATCGAAGAAAAGTTCCACACGAGAGTGAAGATCCCGATCGCGACCGCTTTCTTGTGCGTGCACGACTCCCACGCATCCTCAAACCTTCTTATCCAAAATTTACCTTTTCACAAGATAATTCAGAAAATTGCTTATACACAATGTTCGAAAAAATGATAGGCACTAGTCGAACGGAAAGAGTATTTTGAAGACTTACTGAGAAAGATTAATAAAAAATTAAATCAGATTGAATGATTAATTGTGAATTACGGAAGATTAATCAATGAGTAATTTGACAAGTTCATAATTTTTAGAACACCGCCTGTGCATGTGCGTAAATAAAAGTTAATTCGACCCGAATTGGGGTTTGGACCGGCACCCAAAATTGGACCGGGTTTGGTCCAAGCCTGGTAAAGCTACTGTTGTTTTGGGCTTTCAGGGCAAGAGAGGCCCAAATATGATGGGCCCTACCTCGGTAAAACACATGGTCTTGTCAGAAAAAAAGGAGTAATTATCGGGAGCTATTTGGGCCACCAAATGTGATTGGACCCACAAATGGGAGAAAAAATAAAGTTTTAAAAAAGAGCCGTTAGGTTACGTGTCGGTAGCTTCTTGTTAACCTTGCAGTGAAAGTCACCACAAGGCCAACAGACAAAAAACAATTAGGTGAACGGATCATGGGCCCACCAAACAGCACCTGGCCCACATTGATTTATCTCTACACTAACGGCATGTTTTTTTATAAAAATAAATAAATCCACAAATCAAATAATATATTTAAAGTGTTATATGACAAGATGTTAAATGTGTTCTATCATTAAATGCAAAAAACATAAAATTCCACCTTCAAATTTTAATATAGATGTATATTTCACACAAATATTTTTACCATGCCAAGTGTAGTAAAAATGTTTTTTTCCTACTCATTTAATGTAGAAGATATAAAAAAAAATCATAGATAGAATTGTTTTTACCATAAGCAGTGATCTGTGAGGAGTAGGAGGAGCAGACTTTTGGCACTGTGAAGACTCCAAAAAAGCCTGATAGTACCTCAGAGACAAACAGTTAGATTTTCAGTGCAAAAGTTACATAGTGACTCATATGAGAATCTGCAGAGAAAAAACATTTACTGATGATCTAAACAAATATTTCTGTTTGGTTGCCAGGAAACCCCCAGAAAAATGATGCTCAAAATCAGCACTGATTGATATGTGACCCCATTTACTCAGTGAAAAGGTGATACAACACAAATTACAGCAGTGCATTGGGAAAGAGCAAAAAACCGCATCATTATGAGGGTAAAATAGTCTTTTTTACTTGCAATGGAAGAAACTATATCCTCAGTACACATTTTTACTACACTTAGCCATGGATTTGTTTTCTCTTAAAACACAAAATTATGCAGTTGCTTTGAGAATACCTAAACTTTCATTTTTGCACCGGTAGTGATTCTGTTAATTTGAATTTATTTTGTTGCTAGTTGTTTAAAATAATTGAAATACCTTTAAATTTAAAAAATAATAATGGTATGTGTACGTTATTCTCGAATAACTATAATGCAAATACTCTATTATTTTATCTCGAACTCAAATTTTGTGAACGAGGAAAACACATGCATGAGCGAGTTTTTTCTTTTCTTTTCTCGACTTGAACTAAACCAAGAGTATGAACAAAACGGGGTGTCCCTTTCAGTTCACAAGTAGAGGAAGGCTTACCAAACTTAGCCATCTTCCAAATGGTAATGGAGCTACCACACCTTGCCAAAACAAACAGCAAAACTGCCAACTGCCATTGCCAGCAAAAAAAAGAGTAATCCATCAAACCATAATTACTGTATTTTTCTCAATTTTGTATGGTATAGTTGCAAAATCCTTGGAGGATAAATAATATCTACTTTTGTGCAAACACCTATTGTGCACAATTTGTCAAACTTCCTCAAAACTTTGCATGCTATGCGCCCTCTAATTTTTTTTGTCCAAAATGACACAATTGCCCTTGAAATAAAATAAGATTTTTTACTTGTATTTTAACATTTTGAAGGGGATTTTCGTCTTTTAGCTTCATTTTTAACATTCCATTATCGAAGCAAAAAGACGATTTCTAGGTGAATTTTTGCAATAGACGGAGTAGACTGACACCGCTAGTTTTTGCAATTATCGATTTTTATTACAAACAAGAAGATGAGAGAATGTTTAGGAATTGACCTTCATTGTGGTGGGAGGATCTCCAGAGAAGAGGGCTCTGAGTTTTAGCAAGAACTCATTCAAGTAAGGGAGGAACAGTTTGATCAACCAAACTGCTTCTCCTTCACCCACCAAACAGCTTTCATCACCATCGCCATCTGTGCCTATCACTCCTCTGATTTTCAACAAGAAAAACAGATCAGTGATTGTTGGATCTTATCACCCACTACATTACTGAATCTTGATTATTGTTACCTGCAAATAATGGACTTGTAGAGGAAGATGGAAGCAAGATAGATAAGACCCATATAGGAAATTACTGATATGAAGCTGCAAAAAACAAGAAATTACCCAAAAAATTGGTAAATTTGGTATATGCACCTATGAAATTTAATGAAATTGTAATCAAGTATTGTCATCTTCTGCTACCTAATGTTGAGATCTTGAGTGTAGGAAGATGAAATTATGACAAAAGTTCCTATTCCGAACACAAATGATGATCTTGAAACATCTCTCCACATTACTAAATCAACTGTGACAAAAGATCAGAAGAAACCAGAAAATCAAGATAATGTGCAGAGGAAATGAGAATCAAAACTAGACCCAAGAAATCAAGATTTCACCACAATACTAAATCAGATGTGGAAAAAAGTCAGAAAATAAAACAGCAAATTAAGAGAAAATGAGAATCAAAACAAACCCAAGAAGTGAAAATTTCACCTAAACTCTGCAATTTGCTTTGGGTTTCAGGGAACCGCCTGGATTGATCTGAAAAATGAACACGAAAGCACCGGAATCATGGATAATCATATTCAATAAACAAATCAACAAAATCGAAATGATTCAAGAAATGAAAATTACCACAAGGTGGAATGGGTTTTGTGGGTTGTTTTTGTTTTTGTTGCTGATGACGATTTTGGTGGATTGTGGACCGTCTGATGACAGGTGAAGGTGGAGGATGGTGTCTTCTGATCAGTGTAGAAGCCATTATAGCTGGTTTTGTGTTCAAATTATGAAGAATCTTCTTCTCTTCAATCACAACCTCCTCAGTTTTCTCTTCCTCAACTAAAACCACCTTATTCTTGGGCTTGTGCTCTATCTCTAAAACATCCATTTCCTTTATGTCAATTTCTTTCTCCTCCTCAATTTCTTCATAATCATCATCTTCCTCCTCTATTTCTCCTTCTTCTTCATCTTCTTCAACAATGTCACAGTCATCCATTTGAATCGGGTTATTGCTCGAAATTGCCTTTTCTTGGCACAATCCCAAGTTTTCCTCCATTTCCACAACTGGTTTGCTCTTCTCCTCAGTTTCTTCATATTCCTCATCTTCCTCCTCCATTTCTCCTTCTTCACCATCTTCTTCAACAATGTCACAGTCATCGATTTGAATCGTGTTTTTGCTCGAAATTGCCTTTTCCTGGCACAATCCCAAGTTTTCCTCCATTTTCACAATTGGATTGTTATCAGAATTCTCAATCTCAGCTCCACCAGAATCGCAGCTCTTCCCTAGCTCTTCCACAACCTCATTGTCCGGTTCAATTTCCGGTTCAGGCTCCAATTCCTTCGTTGAATAAACTTCATGAACAGATTCAACAGCACCAGAAACCGAACCAGATCTGACCAGCTTCCTCCTCCCTCGAGCCAGGGTTTCGATTCCGCCATCGTCCACAGACCTGCTGAGACCGAGCTCCGATCTCCTCCCAGATCTCGCCGTCCTCGCCGCCGGAGCCTGAATCGGACTCTTCTCGGAGTCCGACGAGCTCCGGCGAAGCGAATCGGACCTCACCTTCGCGACGGTCTTGTTCCTCTCGAGATCGATCTCCGATCTCCAAGTCCTCGCCCCAACCGAGCTCCTCCTCGCCGATCCAGCCCCAATCTCCTTCTCGCCGCCATTGAAGACCTTGATTCCGCCTCTCACCTCGTCGAGCTTCATTCTGCTCTCCCACACAGAACCAGAAGCAACAACCACACCTCCACCACCTCTCGCCGACCTTCTTCTTCCTCCTCTCGAATCCTCCATATCCGTCCACAGATCACCTTATGTATCAACAGAGTCACAGTCTCTACAGTGCAGCGTGGATCGAGTGATTGGAGGGAGACACGGAGACACAGAGAGCCACTACAATGTGTTGTTGCTTTGAAGAGCAATGCTGGAGGCTTGAAGCTGAAGCAATGGCGGTCGGTGCAAGACACTGTACTGGTTTTGGGCCTCTCTCTATCTTCTCCGATTTTCTCTCCCTCTGTCGCAAGCAAAAAAATAAACAAATAAATGATCAATCTTCTTTTACTACAGTCTATCTATCATTGTTATAAGTTAAAATTAAGACAATTTTAATGTATTTAGTTTGTGTTTGTGACAAAAGAGCTCAATTCCAATGTTTAACGAATTGAATTTGAAATTATTGTTAAAATTATTAGGCATTAATCAGTCAAAAAGTGTCTTTTAAATACTGACATGAGATCCGTCCACAGTTAATAAAAAAAATAAATCGAATTAAATGATTAATCGTATAAATAAAGACATTTTTATAATATTAAAATTGTATTTAAACTCATTTCATAAATATTTTGAGTCAGAACCTAATTTATAGAAACATTTGTCAAGTTAGTGAGCTTATTTATTTAATTTTAATTTAATTGTATATATCAAATTTAATTTTAGAAAATATATAACAAAAAAATAAATGAATCAAATCGAATCGAATGAAGTTGAATTTAAGAGTAATTATCTTTTCAACCCTACTTAAATTTAAAAAACTTATTTCAAGTTAAAACGAGTTGCAATAAAATTAATGTCAAATTGACTCTGCAACATTTGTCCACTTTCAGCAGCATAAATATTGATTTAAAATGTAAAACATTTTATATTCATCAAATCGAATAAAGCATGTGGTGGGGTTGGAATGATTTGAGTGTTTACGATAACTTTTCCCTTTTCCTTTTTTCGATCTTTTGGAATAATATTTAATGAATTGATTTCAAGGATCTTTGAGGAACCACTGTTTTCGAGGCTTTAAAGAAAGACCCAGAATCAATCCGAAGCTATCACATGCAAAATTAAAAATATTAATTGTATATATAGTTATGTTCTTGTAATTAATGTGTACAAGATAGTGATTATTGATTAGTCCTCGTACATTAATTAATGTATTGTGATTATGTATAAAACTGTGTTTACACATTTATTACTGGATTGATTTGTGGGGTTGTTGAGTGGTTAGTGCATTACCTAATTATATGATGAAATGTGCATGGTTTATTTGACTTATTTATTACCGTTACTGAAATAAGTCAATAAAGAAATGTAGCTGCTGGCTTTAAAATTACAAATACAAAATGAAATAATGAGGATGGCCTACACCAAAGATAACAAAGAGCCCACAGGGTTGGAGGCCATAGCGGCTCGAGAAGCGCTTAGATAAGTGTGTAATAAATATTGAAGATATGTCGTTATAGAATCGATGGTGGCGAACTATCTTTCCTCTGAAACTCGGCCTCTTGACAGATTGGGCGGTATCATTTTTTATTGTCTTTCTATTTTATTCTTCAGCTCTCATCCTATCAAAAATTGTCTATGCTAAGTGTTGTTGTAATCAACCAGCAGATAAGCTGGTCAAGTTTGCTCTTTAAATGCGAGTTTTAAATCAGGTGAGAGGTATGCCCCACCGATGCTCGTAGGTGTTGTTGGATGGATGTCGTGCACGTTGTTAATAAAATTGTTCTCTCCAAAAAAAGAGCCGCTTATACAAATTTTAAGCACTAAATTCAATTTATGGTAGATAAACTTTAAGAAAATGAACCTAACATTAATTCGATATTATAATTCATATGAACAAGGGATAGCGATATTTGTCATGAATTCATTCATATATCTTTGAGATAATTTTAGGTGACTACCTGTAGATGTGTCTGTTTTTCAGGTGGGTACTCCTATAATTTTTTTTTTCCAGATG
Source organism: Geranium brycei (assembly GCA_036897365.1). Taxonomy (NCBI): domain Eukaryota; kingdom Viridiplantae; phylum Streptophyta; class Magnoliopsida; order Geraniales; family Geraniaceae; genus Geranium; species Geranium brycei. Next base: position 6,474 of record JAYMTP010000700.1, read on the forward strand.
GCTACACTTAAAATTTTCACTTTGCACCTCTCCGTCCAATTCCGTTAGTTTTTTACATTTTTGACATGTGAGATGACTAAAATACCCTTAAGGGATAATGAGTTATTAAAATTGGATTACAAAAGACTAAAATGTCCTTACATATAATTCTAATTTTCAAACTTATGTCATCCATTCTCTCTTCCCTCTCTCACTCCTCTCTCCCTCTGCTTCCGGAGATTATGCTAACGCTATTCCTCGTACTAGTCTTATCTACGACGCATGTATATATAAATCACACCTTCTCTATTGCTTTCATTGTTCTGATTATTCAGATTTTCTATCTGAATCGCGGGCCGATCTGTTTTTATTCCATGCTCTGTTTTCACAACCTTGCAACTTACTTGATCTAATGTCAAATTTGATATTTTTATTTGATATCTTACTTGGATTACTCACAAAAACGATTTTTGTAATTAAAACAATAAATCTAACAATTGGGGTTTGCCAACTTTTACTAAAGATCAGTTTTGGGGTTTATGGCACTGGTAAAAATGTGATCTTGAAATTTTGCTAAAACCTTTTTATTCAAGACAAGGTTCAATTTTTATTAAGAAAAACTAATTCTGGGACTCTCTTTTTTTGCCTATTTTCTTCAACTTTGTGTGTAGCTGTTGAGACCTGGTACCTAAATGCTAGCAACAAAGAGTTGTGTGCACCAAATGGGAGTCAGTTGAGTTCTGAGAAACCGAGCCAGCAGCACCAAGAACCAAGCCTCCATGCCAGCTGCTCCAATTTTCTTTCCATAAGCTCAGATCTGCATCTGGGAACTTCAGGCCAGATAGCATCCTCGGGGAGGGAGGGTTTAGGGTTTAAGGTTTAGGGTGGATTGAAGAGAACGGGAGGGCCCCGGCAAAGCCTGGCTCTGGGGTCACCGTGGCCGTCAAGAGCTTGAAGCCAGATGGTCTTCAGGGCCACAGGAGTGGGTGGTTTGCGTGATTATTTTTGGATATTTGTCCAATCGTGTTTGTGATTTGTGTGATTATTTTTGTAATAGACTCAAAGAGAGATTATTAAGAGAAGAGGGAGAGAGATGGGTGAGAGAGGGAAGAGAGAATAGATGACATAGTTTGAAAATTAGAAGTATATGTGAGGGCATTTTAGTATTTTCGATCCAATCTTAATAACTCATTTAGCCTTTAAGGGTATTTTAGTTATTTCACATGTCAAAAATGTTAAAAACTAACAGAATTGGACGGAGAGATGCAAAGTGAAAATTTTGCAAATATTAGGTGTAGCCATCTGGAAAAAGAAATTCTAGAAGTATCCATCTGAAAAACAGACATATTTAGGAGTAGCCACATGCAATTATCCATATTTCTTTATAAGAAGACAATATTTCGACATTGCAACTAATACCTCAATTCAATGAGGGCGGGATCATAAAATCAGTTCCAAATAGCCTGATATTAACCCTAATAAAATCTCAAAGTTCTTGAGAAAACAAAGTCATGCATTGAAAGTTAACATTGACATTACAAAAGACAAAAATTCTCAAATTCAATAAAGACTGGATATCGTCAATCCAAGAAGGCATGAGATGGAACTACTAAATTCACTTGAAATCAACTTCGTTATCATTCTACACAAAAATAAAAATATCCTAAACCCGATATGAATACGGTATTCCGATTCTGACAAGTTAGAATACGAGATTACTAAATTCATTCCAAACTAACGACATAAATTGATAAATTATAACAAACATATATTGTATTAATTCTGATATGAAAGAAGCATCATGAATATCATCGAAAATAATATATAAATAGCACCATCTAAAACTCCATATTTCAAGAGTGTTGGAACTTTCGAAACGGCTATTTTCAGCTTTTGTAAACAAAAAAAAAAACAATTCAACTCAAGCATGAAATAGCGTAAAAATGTTCTTATGCACAGTACAAATATGTGTGCTAATACCAATAAATTAATAAACAACAGTAACATAGTACCTTCTCCAGTGCCGAAGACCAAGTGAGCATGAATTTCAGCAATCACATATGGATTCAAACAAATATCAAGCACCAAGAATTCACTGAAATTATTTGGTCAACAATTACCAAATCCTTACATGAATCAAATTTCAGGTACTAGGCCCTGAGAAATAGGGCACAACGTCACATGAACATCTTATCGATATAAGGCCAAGACTTACATATGCGAGATTATGAAAATAATTTAAGAGTAATTTTGTTATTTTTGTACTATGCATTTTTTATTTTTGTCATTTTATAAAAACAGTAACGATATTCTAACTCAAAAAATTAATTTATACTTGCTTTATCAGACATAGACAAGACTCACACAAAGCTCCTAGGGAGGGGGGGTGGCAAGGAGGGGCGCCCCCCCTTGCCCGGAAAAATCGAAAATTATTAATGGAGAATTTTTGTCGGAAATTAGATTTACCCCCCTTAAAACTAAATATATATATATATATAAACCATGTTGAGAGTTATCAGTGGAATACGCGTGCTTCAGTGGTTAATTTCATTGTCCATCTCTCACTTATTTTTTTTTGCTTATTATAGTTTATTAATACTATAATTCCTTGTGGATTGTTTAGTTTTAAATATTTCTCATTGCCTATTATTGATGAATTAGTTCAAACGAGCCGCTCGAGCTCTTGCTATGTTAAAAATTTGATATATGCTAATTGTAATCTAACTCGAGCCGAGTTTGAGTGCAACGTTAAGTCGTTTGATAAACGAGTCTAGCTCGACCCTAACCTATCAGAATTTGTAAGGCTCGAGAACCGACTCGCTTCGTATTTCTATATACATGAAAGTTAAATTCAAACACAACTAAAACAATAAATAATCAAGGCCGGTTGCCTGCTTGGCTAAGTGGTCCAAGTACTCCTTCCATGGGTTCGAGGCCGGTTGGGTTTATGGGGTAGTCTAGAACGGGTCGTAAAAATTGCCGAAAAAAAATTTAGCATGTAAATTTGTCCCCCCTTAAAAAAATTTCTAGATCCGCCCCTGACGGTCACAAAACAAAACAAAAATTAAATATCACCAATTCCACAATATAGTATATTTATCAACAAATTACAAACATTACATCCCTCACATTCATAACACAATTAAATTTATTATTTCCCACACAAACCCACAAGAACAATAACAATAACAAAACCCATCTCTGCTTATATATGTATATATGAATCACCTGCTCAACTGTTTCAGTGCAAAACAAGAGCAACAACAGAGACCAACACAGAGGAACAGAACAAAAACACAGAAACAGGCATAGCAGAAGCAGCAGCTCCAGTGTCCATTGATGGTGTTGGTGCTATGCTCTGTGCCACAGCTCCTGATATCATCATCATGCACCACAATGCCACCACCAAAAACTTCACTGCACAATTTCCAGAGCAAGCCATGTTATGATAGAGGTAGAGAGACTTGCCAAGGCTGTTTGGCTTCCAAGAAAATGTTGGGTTTGTGGAGAGAAAGAGCAGGAATCTGAATATTTATAGACTAGTTGTTAGAGTCCCACTTACGGGTATTCAAAGACCAATCAAACCGTGTTTTAAAATTTTTTGACTTGTGTGATTAATTTCTGATTAGTCTCCGATTAATCTTCTATAACTCTCGATTAATCCTTTCATCCGAATTATTTTTTGATTAATCCCCGATTGGTTACCAAAAGACTCTCTCCATACACTAGCCCTAGCGTTTTTTTAAAAAGCGATAACAAAATAGGTCTTCATCTATTATCTTGTGGTTTTAGATGTATCGGGCTTATATTATGGTATCAAAGCTTGACCCGACTCTAGAACACCCCTCTGTGCCATCTAGTTTGGCCCATGGTTCACGTGTAAATCTAGTCATTCGAAAAATTTCATAATTCAAACTTTTACCTGTCAATTTGAACTTTAAAGTAGTATTTGATCGTGGGTCTCAATCATATGAGTCGGGTTTCTAATATGGATGAAAAAAATCTACAAACCTGATGAGGATTCGGCGACCCCGATTCAAGAGGGTAAGCAACGAGATCACTAATCTACTTTGAACTTAACGAAGATTTGGTACACCCGATTTAAGAAACAAAAATCCGTTCCAAACCCACCATGTTTCCATCATTAGTTACTAACACAATTACATGGAAATGTGTGAAATGGGTAATCAAGTAATGCCTTGTGGGGCAAGAATAGTGGGATCCATGAGAGTGATGACTCAACGGTTACAATGTTACAAGCCATCTCTCTAATTACTGCAAAACTTAGCATCTTCGTCCTCTAATAATTGAATGTGGGAACCACAAGTCAATCTAAGACAAATAAATAATTGATCAATGCAAGATTTTCCATGGTGAATGAATTGGAATGGCACCTTGATGTTGTTCACATTAAATTTCTTAGGTGGGAACTCCATTTTAGCCACCTTATTAGGTATATGGGTTTTCAATTTTGATTTTGATTTCATTTGCTCTAAATTGACAAAGGTGAGATATGGCTTTTTTGTACCACATAATTTGAATTCATGATGCTCAATTAGGTATGCTGCCATTGTAAAATTTATGGGAAGGAAACTAGCCGTTAAGTCTCCTCCATATATATATTTTTTCTTCAAAAATTTCAATTTTCTTTCACTTTCATTGGTCAGAAGTGATGTGTTGTGTCTAGTCTGCACCAACTCTTTTTTTCTAACCCCTATTTTGGGCATGACATATGGGATTTGAATGGTATTGATAATGGTGGAAAAAAATTTCAAACTTTGAATGATATTAGGTCATATGTAACAATATCATTCACATTCCATGTCATGCCCAAAGTAGGGGTTAGAAAAAAAATAATATTTGTAGAAAAAAAGTTGGTACTTCTAATCAATAAAAGAGGAATTTGGAATTTTGAAAAGAAAACATATAGAGGAATAATCGAAAATAAAACATCATTGTACTGATAAAAAAAACAACACAAAAACATTATATTTGATGTGATCTATTAACACTGTGATGATTATGTTTATATACACATCATTATTGAGAATTTCAGAACCCCACTTAGCGTGAATTTAGCCTTGATTTAATACATATTTTAATAAATATATTGTCAAATATGTTATACGATGAATTATAATTTTTTTTCTGACATGTTCTCTCACGGGCAAGTCTGTTTGCAGATTATTACGGAGAACCAATCATCCCCTAAACTTAGACTCTCTTTCCACTTGTTTATAGTCAATAAAACCATGCCAAGTCAATCATCATGATTCATAAATATGAAGATCTCCTTTGATGTATCCTCCTTTTCACTGTTACTCGCATAAACTTAGCATTGAAAGTTGATGATGTCATTACCCCTGGCGGGGCCTGAACAGTTGAATCGGCCGCCAGCACAGCCCTTAGCCTTGGTGGCGCGACGACTTCCTCGTCTTCTTCCTAGACATATTCTTGCATATGAGGGAAATTATTATAAAGACGATTCAAAATGAAGTAGCAAAGATTAGCTATTGGTCACTTACCTCCTATTGATTATGTTCATGTCTACATGTGTTTTCTTTAAACATCGTCGCTTTGTTGGGTAAAATTTGTGAGTGCATCACTTTTGGCTTCCGACCTCGCGCACAAATGTACGCGGCCGGCAAGTAATAACCGAATAAAATCGGGTCGATTCTCTTCAGGGACTAAATTAGGATAATTAATTTTTTTTTGAAATAAAATTAGGATAATTAATAGTAATTGGGAAGATGGGGATGGTCATGTCTCGACAAAATAGCCTATGTTGCACCAAATCTACCACGCGCATCAAATGGCACAAATACTTTCTATAAAAGCATAAAAAGAGGACAACTCTAATATAAATGCGGGACAAAAGTGTTGATACAAGATTCTAACGAACCTGAACACTAGGCAAGCTAATTGTTACACATTAAAAATATGTGGATTCATTTATCGGTTTAAATAACAATATGAGCTTCCACCTATCGACTTGATCTTTTAGATGAATTGGACTTGTAACAGTTCTAACGAGAAAGACAAGACGCATAAATAAACAAAATAAAAAATATACTATAACATAACAAATGCTCATGCAACTAGCATAAGGGTAATATGTGATTCAACCAACGCTTGTTTGATCAATTGATTAAGCACTTGAAATTGGGTTCAAAGGACCTAAATTCGAGTCTTGGTGGGGTATTTATCTCATTTTTAAATCTCAACCTTGCGTTAATCTTAAGAAAATTTTAAGGATAATTAAGTTGGTATTGTTTTGTTCCATTATAGCATAGTTAAACTCAATATTAATACAAAATTGACGATAAAAAAAAGAGATAATGAGCGTCTAGTTCAAGAAGCCGATCAAAAAAAAAATCTAGTTCAAGAAGCAGAAGACACAACAGATAAATTTTAGCTTTACAAGTACAAATCATTATGTTGCCACAAATAACAAACATCAAATTACACTTTCATTGCACAAAAGAAAACAAAGTCACTCATCCATTTTTCCATTAAAGGAAACAAATCCACAAGAATCTGCATATTGCATGTTTCATCATCAGGTCTCTAATCTAAATTCAAACAACAAAACCTCACAAAACAATTATGTGCTATATCACAAGTAAACAAGTGCATTTTTCTTACATTGGTGTGTAAATTGATGTCAACAAAGTCAGTTTCCTCCTGTGAACTTCTGTGCAGACATCAGGCTCTTCGTCAGCCAGATTGCGGTCTCTCTAGACGAGACCGTTTCCTGCCCAAACGGTCTCAGCACGCCAGCGAGCTCCTCGAGCTTGTCCTGTTTAAGCAGCTGCGCGCATAGCTCCAGCAGCGACTCTAGCGCGTCGGCTCTCTCCTGACTCGGGTTGTCCCACTTGTTTTTGCTCACAGCGATAGTACTCAATAACGGGATCTCAATTTCCGGCTGACTAATCACAATATCGCCATCCTTTTCCGTTTCCATGGATTTAACATTCTCGAAAGTAACATTATCTACTTTTGACGAGGAGTCCATATTTGCACTCTCAACGGGGGATTCCTTCTCCAGCAAAGAACTCGGTTCTGCATCTGGTTGATGTCTCACAGTATCGTCGAGGGATATATCTTTTTCGGTGCAGCCAGCGCTGGACATTGATAGTTTTCTACCGTTCCAAGCTGTATTCGCCTCTTCCTCTACCTCAGCTTCTTCAACGACATTTTGGGTGAGTAACGTTTCTCGATCATCTTCGGCCAAAGCCTTAACACAAACCTCTTGCTGTGCCAAATGCTCAGCTGCTAGTTCTTTCTCTAGAAGCTGAAAATTTTCTACGCTCTTGCTCTTCTTCCGAGACGTCGCACTGGCATCATTTTGATTTTCGGGGTTTTCTCCGTTGCAGACCGTTCCGGAACTGGTGGAGCTGTCTTTGGGGCCATCCTCGTCATTGGAAATTTCCACCGTGTAGCTGGTTGGGTCAAACTTCATGGTTTTGAGGCCATCGGTGACATTATGTGGCTTCACATCAGCATTTACGTCAAAAGGATGGACCTCTCTGTCCTTATTGCTTCTGCCACCGCTCGGTTTGCTGGGTGATGATTTTCTTGATGTTTTGTCCTTGGAGTTAACTAAGGGAAATACCGGAAGATAAACAGGAGATGCATTCCGGCAGCAAACAAGATAAGGTTGCAGATGTGGATGCCTCAACAGATCTGAAGTCTAAAATTTGAATGTAACGAGGATCTATGAGCTGGTGTTAAAAATTGAAAACCAAAATCAAATACAAGCTACGATTGATGGCTGAAACTCACTGTTGGTCTGTGTTCCGGGTTCTTCCTTAGCATGCTCTTGATAATCTGTTTCCTGTGAATATGATCAATCACACACTTTGTTACTCTCTTGGATTAAATTAGACGATATAATTTAGTTAAGGGATAATAATTTACTACAGTTGATTATACATCTTTCTCAATTGTATGATTGTATCTCACTTTATTACATTCCGTTTCATTTTGACCTAACACGGTTAGTTTTCATTTCAAAACGACCAAAATACCTCTGATTGTCCTTCAAATTTTCAATCGGGGTGTTTTTGGCCATTTCAAACTAAAAATTAACGATTTTACGTCAAAATTAAACGGAATGTAGTAAAGTGAGATGACAATTCTCAAATGTAGTAGAATAAAAACAGATCTAAATCAACGGTAGTAAAATGAGATTATCAATTCGGTTAAATAGCAGAAGAAGACGCTTACAATGTAGAAGAATAAACAATAGGAAGCGGAGAAATGGAGGATCTGTTTATTTTATTGACGAGACCTGCCATATCCTGTTTAAATTTCAATAACATCATCTTCAGAATTTCTTTTTTTTTATCGGCAAATATTTCTAGTGGCAGGTTACAGATGTTTTGTTTGTATCGGTGAAATTGAAATTGACGACACAGATGCAACGACAATTTTAGACTTACGGGAGCTCTAAATGCCGGTTGGTGTGCAGCAATTTCAAACATACAGCAGCCTGAAATAGTAGAAATAAGTCAAACCCGGAAACGGTCACGTAACATGATTTAGTTCAGAACCGTGCTTCTGATGTCTTACCAAGTGACCATATATCAGATTTGTAGCCATAAGGTATATCTGCTAGGAGCTCAGGACACATGTAGTTGGGAGTACCAACAACCTATTCAAAATACGAAGTGTTGGAAATAGGTTGATATGAACAACTAAGCTCAGTCAACTAAAATTTAAAATGCGCGATTAAAATCTCAAGACAAACTGTTATAATACTCAGGTACTATTGTGCAGAAGTTTTGTAGATTGAAATCAAGTCATTCATATCAAGGAGTAAAGAGTGACATACCGAGGAAGTGAGATCTTCTGTACTGAGTAGCTTTGCAAGTCCGAAGTCACCTGTACAATGGCATCAAAGCATGAGATACAAACTAGCCGGTCAAAAATTTATCTACGAGTAATCAACATGCCATCTTACCGAGCCGGATATCATTGTCCTTTGTGAGGAATATGTTGGAACACTGCAATTAAACATAATCGTGTTAATCGAGTTGATCATGCATTTTTCTTCACTGTGCGGATGGTAAAATGAATATACCTTCAGATCTCTGTGAAGTACACGGTTGGAGTGTAAGTAGTCCACTGCTAGTAGTAATTGAGTAAGCCACTTGCAAAGTTTCTGTTTAAGTAAAAAAAAAGACCAAAAATGCGGAGTTTATGAGTATTTTCTTGTGAAATAACATCTAAAGGCCTTACAATTGATTAAACCCTTACCTCCTCGGAAAAAAATGTTCCTCTCGCCTTCTTTATAATCTCAGCCCTGCCTTAAAATAATTGTGGTTAACTAAGTCACTCACTACAGTTTTCTGATATCATATGATTTTTTTCTTCTTCTCCGCAACACGGAATATCAGATAAATAGATCACTTACATGTCTCCTCCTTTACAGTAGGCAGTGACAATGCACACAACGCTTTCCTACAAAACGTAAAAAGAACAAGCACATTCATATAAAATCCATATTTATCTAACAAACAGAAAATTTTATGATTTTTTCATTGAAAAGGGAAAAGGAATGCATTTACCTTTTCCACCCAAGCATTTTTGTACTCCACGATATAAGGGTTGTTAAGTTTTGCAATCAGGTTCATCTGCAATAGGCATTAAGAGAAGGGCTCCTGAGCGACCAAATAGTCTATAACAGACTGTACAGAATTCTACGGTGCAAGAGGAACAAAGTCTGAATCTTATACACACAAAGCTACAACGTTGCAGCAGTTACTTATACAGAAAACTGATTGGCATCAAGAACTTATAAACTTAGTCCTAATTTGTGAGTCTTTCGTGGGTGCTAGAGTTTATTGTTAGGATTCCACATGTGAGTCTAGGTCCCACATCAGAAGATTATGGAGTGTAAGGAGAATTTATGCACACATTGAACCTAAAAGACTAGTCTAGGTCCAGTTCTCACGGCAAGTGGTATTAGAGTCTGGTTTGATAAAAACTGCATGGGAAGATTACTTTACAGGGTATACCCCGGACCTAAACTCACATATGGAATCCTAACACTTAAGAGACAAACAGACAATAATAGTAATAATAATCAAATAAAGCATAATACACAGTTAGATAAAAACATAAAAACCCCAGACTATTTATTGCAGGACACAGTTTCAGGATGGAATAGTTATAGAACAACCAGCACAGAGCTGCAGCAGACAATTACTTAATTTCATTTCAACCATAAATTACATTTTCAATTGAATGACAAATGCACCCAACAATTAATTTCAAACAACATTTCTGAAAGTTTCAACTGACCTCTTGGTGTGCTGTGTTCTTGAACTTTTCTGTTTGCTTTGCCAACCGAATCTTCTTCATCACATACCTAAATCAAAGCACAAAACATAAATTTGATTATTGAACATTATAAAATCATTACGGTGTTGCAGATAAGATGGTCCACAAGGTAAAGGGCTGATAGAGAAAACAATCAAAAGCAACAAAATTACAGAGAACCCAGAAATAAAAACACTTACTTTTTTTTCTCAATTTTATGGAGAACCAGAAAAGCAGCCCCAAATGCTCCTCTCCCAATCTGCTCTATGATTTCATATTCTTCCATTTTTGACCTCACTTCACCATTATCAGTCTCCATAGCTTCACCAACTTTGCCTCCAGTTGACCCAGTTGCTGTATCAGTTGAATTTTGGATTCACTGTAGAGGAAAAGCAAAAAGACACAAACTTTCTGGGAATTTCTGAGAGAAGCACACAACCTGCCCAAAACCCAGAAAGGAAAATGATTCAAGAGAACCAGAGAAAGCAGAAATCAGTTAATTTGTAGGTTGTGGAAGATGGGTTGAGGAGTTGAAGCAGAGCTGTTGTGAAGAGGATGAGCCTTTGAGGGTATTGAAGCTCCAAAGAGAAACAAATTAAAGAGAGGGCTGTGTAGGTAAGAGTAGTAAAGTTGAATAAAGTCACATTCTACAATTATGATTTTACACCATAAAGAGAGAGAGAGGACAAAGTCACAAGCTCAATTAAAGGGCTCAAATTGTTTATTAAATAATAATTAATTAGAAGTTGATTATCCACCATTACCAAAGAAAAATTGGGTATGGAAGATGGGTGCCCCAAGATTTTTTTTTTTTACCTTTGCTTGAATTTTCAGATTCACGGGAATGTTTCTAGTTGTAGTTGTTGTTGTTGGTATGTCACAATCTTCACTTCAACTTTTTTTTCGAAAGAAAAATTGAAGATAATATCCAAATCATATGATATTAGAGAGTTTTGGAGATTTTTTTTACAGAACTTATATTCTGTCTTTTTTGCCATTTTATAATTTTTTTTACAGAACTTATATTCTGTCTTTTTTGCCATTTTATAAGTTTATGCGCAATCATCGGAGTTGGTGGCTTAAAGCCTCCAAAAGGCAAGAGCTTTATATCATAATAATGGGTGCCAAAGTGATAATCAATCATGGGTTTCTGAAAAATATGAAGTTTTGGGGATTAATTTATGGTTAATTGATCAGACAAAACCAGCAATTGTATAACACAGCTATCTTTTCACTGGGATGACAAAAATTCTAAAATTTAATAAGATACGGTGTCTACGATCTAGCAAGATAAAAGATGTGATCACTAAATTCGACGTATTTTCATCCCGAGACAAAAGCTCTCGATGGAGACTTTGTGTCCCCAATTGAATTTGACATTTTAGGTCATTTATCTTAATCAAGTGGGCCAACAAAAAAAATCAAAATTTTAGTCAAAAGAAACCCAAAAATGAAAAATACATAATTAAAAAAACGGCTCAAATAAATTCGAATAGAAAACTGACCCGTTCAAAACTAGCTGAACCAAATTTGATCAGTTTAATTTCAATATTGATTTTCTTAAAACCAACCAGCTCAATTCGTTTCAAAACCAAACTGTGAACACTTCCACTGTATAGAGGCAAAAATTCTTGAACCCGACAAGGACCCAATTTCTCCGATACGATAGAATAGAGATGAGAATTACTAAGCCAGACTTGTTGCAATTCCTACCAAGATTTGATGGCCAATCTCTTTTTTTTTGCCTGTCACTATTATTATGGTGACAACAAGAGGAAATCATGGTCCTCCACTCGTTGCTTGGCAAAAACGTCAAATGATTGACCCTTTCGTAAGACAACTTTCACAAGGAAAATTCCAGAATTGAAATGAACACACGTTGGAGATAAGACGTGACCCAAAATTTGTAGGGCACTTGTTCTCGGACCCTACAGTTTTGGTGCGACCAACCAAATCTCCAACCAATTTGATTTTTGTTTTCTTGCCTCCACACAGCCACGCCAACTTCAGAATCCAATAACAATGTACATGCCGTGAGTTTAGTTTGTCAACAATTGGGAGGTCACCAAGATCATATCATGAATTATAAATAAATAAATAAATAAATAAACTGGTCTTTTCTTTGATTGCAACCCTGTGATTTATCGGCAAGCAGTTCTGTAACAGGAAGAAAACATGTACAATCTTATTAGTGAGCACTTTCAAAAAAAGATTAAAGGAAATACAGTCAATATTGAATGATGGCATATGCATTATATAGACCTCCAATAATTAAATCATATGGCTCATACGTAAAAATTTATTTCAACTAAGATATAGACACTCGTGGCATCATCGACAAAGCCAGTCTGATCAGAGAGTTCATGTTTCTCTTCATCGCCTACAATTGAAATAATCTTTTGCAATTGGTAAAAAATTTCTTATAGCTTCCTATATAGAGAGCAACCAACAATTTCAATCACAAAATGTTCGGATGCAAAACAGTGTAAAGTGAAAAATTAACAATATTCTAGGCAACCAATAGATTCGATATGGAATGTGTGGCACTTGGCTGAGAAGCTAACCAATAGATTCGATATGGCATGCTTTTTCTTTCAACACCAAGAAGCTACTAGACATAAGGTCATTAGTCATTACTATGATGTTATAAGGTAAACCACAGTATATCGAGACTGAGAACCGACGACTTTTTGCAAGCCTTTATAGTGAGACGAGGCAGCTAAGTCAACCAAACCATTCACTTTCCGAGAATGATGGATGGTTTTCCACTTCTCAACACCACACCCTATGAATTAGTTATTGTAAAGAAAAGGCTATCGTTCTACACAAACATATGCAAAGAAAATAGCCAAACTATCAGAATGTAGACTAGATTTTCCTTCAAAATCTTGTGATTTGTTTACCACCATACCCTACAAAACTAAGAGAAAGAATCAAGAAACGGGAGGTATCCTCTACCCTCTCAACAGACTATGAAAACTTCTAAGGTCATCGTTCCACATCCCACTATTATGCCATTCTGTTAAGCGCAAAAGGACAAGCACCGATAAGCGGTTCAAGAGTCAGCTAGGAGACTGTATTGCCTTCTTCCAAAGAGGAATTTCCTTTTTCTACTATCTGTTAGGCAATACTTCACATCTTTTCCAGTCAGCAGTGTTTAAACACAAAAAGGTTTATATATTCCAAGTAAACAATTCCAATCGATAAAGATTGACAAGGAAAACTATACAGGCGACCAAATTCTGGCACTTACAAAAGAGACAACAATCATATTAGTCAAGAATCCAATTCCTAAATTTCAAAGTAAGGTGGTTAAGCAAAAGCCACTGTTCTGTCACCTAAAATCTAGAAACGAGAAAACAAGATACAGATTGGGCAAGTAACCTTTACACGTCTCCCTACATCAAAATTACTCGACAAACTTGCACTGCCCATTGAGGAAAATTAAAAACCAATATCCTAATAACTAGCCAGACATATACACAATGCATACACTACTCATAAATGTAACATAAAAACTCATCATTTCCTCATGTTTCGAATCCATATGTGAAGTTTATGCTAAACCCAATTCATCCTAAAAACGAACCAAATTGTTTTTAGAGCCTTGCCCAATTTCAAGCAATGCACCGCCACCTACAATCATCTACTCAAAATCAATTCAAGCCACCCAACCCATCACTTCAGTTCTAAATCTATGGCCTAACCTTCTACTAGAGTGTACAGCTTCTTTACCATCATAATTCATCGAATCGTAGGTGACATCAGATCTATAATGCAGGTTAGGTCTGATGATATACAGAAACTACCTCCTTGGACATCAATTTCACAAACACCTAAATTCCAAAACCTAATTTCTGAACCAGTATCATTCTAGATCGAAGACGCAAAATTAGCTAAAATTGAAGTTACTTGATAAAAACCACCGCCATTATCGTAACCTTTCTGTTTCTCATCTTCTTCTTCTTCATCATCGCAAACCCTAGCTCTCGTGCCGGTGCTTTCTCTCCCGCCATTTCTCTCGCCGGTTCACCATGTTCCCGCCGCAACGATCTGCTGTGGGTGGGTCCATCGGTTGGTGTCTGGATGTGGAGTAGATCTGGGCCGTCCGTGGCAAGCTGGACTGCCAATCCAGTGGCCTTTGTTTTGGGCCATATTGGGTTATGATTTTATTTTGAAGCCCGTATTTGAGAAACGGTCCAGTACTACGTAAAGATATCCGGGCCGTTAGGCCCAATACGAATGTGTCCTAAGATGGTAAAGCCGTAAATAAGAGAAAAGATGAGGGGTATTGTTAGGTTATATGGTTTTATTTTGTAGTGGAAAAATTGTAGGGACTCTCTGTTAACTATTTTATTTTTGCAGAAAATCTTCATATATCGTGTTTATTACAAAAACTCTTTGTCTACCTTGTGATAAAAACAGCCCAATGGGCCGATAGATTGGGCCATTATTGGGTTATGTGATATTATTTTGCAGCCCGAACTTAAGAAACGGCCCAAAAAAAAATGTGAATGTGTCCAGAGATGGCAAAACCGTAAATAAGAGGAAGGGCGAGGGGCAACGGCGAGAATAGCGAGCGGCTGAATGTGGAAAGCGTTCGTTGGCAGAAGAGAAAAAGTAAAGTCTTAAAATAGAAGCGGAGAGAGACGGAGGAAGGAGAAACCATACGACCTCGACGCTCTCTCTCTCCGTCTCTCATTTTTTTTTTGTGGGTCTCGATTTCTCTGATCATCGCGCACGATTCTCATTCGATTCGGGTATGAAGTTTTGATTTTTTTCAATTTTTTTGTTTTGAAATCTGTGTATTTTGTGATTCGATTAGCGATTCGGGTGTTTGAATTTTGAAATTTGAAATTTGAAACTTTGGAGTGTTTGGTGTTATGCGATACAGGAATCGCCTGGTTCGATTTCGTGACTTAGAATCGGCCAATTAACCAGGTGAGGCGTTTCTGGGTGTCTTTAGAATTTTAGGTTTCGACTCTCTTTGCGTTATATTTAGATATGGCTTACATTTTTAGTTGTGTACTTTGAATTTTGAAATTCCCTTTTGGGTATGTTTTTTTTTATAATTTATGGGTTAATTGTATGTATTTCATATTTATGATTTGAATTTTGAAATTCCCTTTTGTGTATAGAAATAATTTATGGGTTAATTGTATGTATTTCACATTTATGACTTCTGCATATTTCTATGTTATGTAAACACTGTGAGGGTTGTGGGAAAGTTGGGATTTTGGTATTCATTAAATGCTATCAAATGATTTCATGTGCAAATTCATGCTCTCTAATAGCAGGAATAAGTGTAACTATATACCCATTTTTGTCCTGCTGTTTTTCATATGTGCTTTTGTGGAAAGAATTGGGTGATATATTTGGATTGGAATGTAGTTAATCATGTGATTAAACTGCCTTTTCTCACCTTTACAAGAAAGCCCTTTTTCAATGGTGATGAGTATTAATATATTATCCATATGAAATCAGTATATCGCCAATTGGGTAAATAATGTGACCTTTATTTGTTTAATTAACCCGTTACGTTATATTTGTTAGAAACGGCTGCGTTCTTTTTTCGCCAATTACAGCTTGTAACAAGTCCTTTTTCGATGTTGATGAGTATTCATCCATATGAAATCGGTATCTCGCCAATTGGGTAGATAATGTGACCATTATTTGTTTAATTAACCCGATACATTATATTCGTTAGAAACGGCTGTGTTCTTTTTTCGCCAATTACAGCTTGTCATAGTCCGCTGCCCTTCTGCTTTCGTGAAGTACATATTTTTTCGTTGCAAGTGTTCTATGGATTTGTGTCTGGCGAGAAAGTAGGTTTTAAGTGGTTGCCTACATTAGAAATTTGAAGACGATCATGTTGCAGGATATTTAGAGAAGATGGAATCTCACGACGAGACAGGATGCCAAGCACGTGAAGGCCCCATCCTATGCGTCAACAACTGTGGCTTCTTCGGGAGCGCGGCTACAATGAACATGTGTTCCAAATGTCACAAGGACATGATGATGAAGCAGGATCAGGCTAAACTCGCAGCATCATCCATCGGAAGCATCGTGAACGGCAACCAAAGCAGCAGCAGCAACAACAACGGGAAGGAGCAGGTTGTGGTCAGTACTGTTGATGTACAACAAGCTGTACCTGTGGAGGCGAAAATCATATCAACAGAACCATCTACTGATTCATCCACAAGCACTATTTTGGAGGTGAAGCCGAAAGAGGGTCCAAGCAGGTGCACCTCCTGCCGGAAGCGTGTTGGCTTAACCGGGTTTAATTGCAGGTGCGGGAACCTTTTCTGCGCAACCCATCGGTACTCTGACAAGCATGAATGTCCTTATGATTACCGGACCGCTGCGCGTGATGCCATCGCCAAAGCAAATCCTGTTGTCAAGGCGGAGAAGCTGGATAAGATCTAAGGAGTCGTTGATGGAATTAAGGTGATTCTCTTTTTTACCCGTGTAAGTTGGCTGCTTGTCGTGTTAGGTGTCCTTCGCTTATGCAAATGGTTCTAGTCGTGATAATGAGGATGCCATTGCAGTCCAAGGAATAGTACTGTATTTCTTGTTGATTTGTGAGAGTTCCTTTGTTGGTTTCTGTTGTGTAAGTGTTTATTTCTGCTGGTTTGATGAACATTTTTATGGTTGCATTGTAATATGATTGGTTGATATGCATTTCTGTCTGCTAGTTCATGGTAAATTATATTTGCTGGTTTGTTGCTACATAGGCACTGGTTTTCTTCAACTTTGACCATCTTTTTTGTGCCTCTCTTGAGCTTCAAAATTAAATGTCATTTCTAGTGAAAGCTTGCATTGAGATGCAGTTTATTGTGTTACACCCAACTACGGTTACAAAAACTAAGAGTTGAAATAGAGTTGGCTATTTCAGATACACAAGCACATTGGTCAAGCACACTCAAGTTGAAATAGAGTTGGCTATTGCAGTTGGATTCGTCGAAGGAGGGTGAGGCCGACCAGTACCCAAAATTGACCGAGCACATTTACGCCTTTTCACTTCTAAAATTAACATTTTCCATCCAAAAAATTAACCAATTGCACGATGTATACGTCCGAGATCTTGAATTCAAGTAAGTAGACAAATTATACTAAACAATATAGGCAAGAAACCATAGGCAAGAGACCCTGAATTTGAATCGTAACACGCAATTAGATTAAAATATTGCACTCTCCTTTATTTCTCAGAATTATATGGACCCTTACAAATAGGGGTTTTATACATTTGAACTTTATACCATCAACTAATATTTGATTCAGATTTCTCCTTGGCACTAACTTCAACTTGTCACACAAAAAACCAGAATTATACAAAATCATTACAACATATCTACACAGACCAAACGTCTCGGAGGAGCTCGTACCTCGCATTGGTGCAACCGCGATCGCTCTGTCGTTTATATTTTCCATTTCCATTTCCATTGGCTATAGATGGAGAAGGTGGCATTGTCTCGATGAAAGCTGCAAGAGGGGAATCGAGTTCGTCCAGTTCTTCGTCACTAGTGTACCCTTTCCTTTGAATTACTGATGCGTTTCTGGACAAGCTCGATTTGCCTCCTCCTACCTCTGCAGCTTTTTCCGCCACGTCAATGGAGGACGGCGGGTTGTACACAACCGGTGCAGCTGTGTAAGGGAAGCTTCTCGCTGTCTCTCCGGACAACCTCCGCTCGACAATACTCTGGAGAATTCAAAATAACCATACGTCAAATGATTGATTCATCGTAGCATTTTTGAACCTCAATGATGACCAACCTGAGCTTTAAAGCCCAAACGTGCATATAGCAGACAATATCTGATCGAGCTCAAACCAAGTTCGAGTCCAAGATTAGGCTCGATTAATAAACATGTTAAGACCCGTGTGCTAGCTCGTCTAATATTTATTTAGTATAATGAAAATATGAAATTTATTTTTAAGAGATGTAGAACGAAGGATAAAGATATTAAGCTGAGTTGAGTTGAGTTGAGTTGAGTGAATTTGAGTTTCAACTATTTTTGTTCAAGTCGACCTCAAACTTAGCTATATAAGCTCGTTTGGACCGAACACTTTTTCGATGCGAGCTGAGCTATAACAAATTTAAGCTAGATTCGGCTTGTTTACACCTCCTAGCTAGCATGATGCTTCCTTGAGGCAAAAAAAAACTCTAGTTATGACTTTCAAACGATACCTCAGCATTGAGAGCCTCTAATACAGATCCAGGCACTGCATCCGGACAGAACTCGTCTGGAGTGAAGTTGCAAAGTATGCGTTTAACCAACGGAAGAGTTATGGATGGGCACACCTAGAAAACAAGATAATACAAATTTAGATTTATCAGAGATTCAACGATGAGTAAATCGAAGCATTTAGTTACAATATTATGTGACTACTGCAATCATAAAATGTACCTCCTTTCTGACAGAGCAGTCCATGAGCATATCCTTTGGAAGCATCAGTAGATCACTCAAGGAATTGAGGAGGGAGAAGGATTTTGGTTTCCCACATCGACTCTCATCATCCCCGACGCTGCATTGATCTCCTTCCAAGTAATCGTCAGTATCCATGTCGAACATATCACTGAGCCACCTAGACCAACTTCCAACCTGCACGGAGAATGTTTAGAACTTGGAAATGGTATCTTTTGAACATGAAATCAGCATTAGCAAAGGCATCTTACGTAGACATTACACAAAATTGTGAAACAGCCAAATGCAAATTTGAAGTGCCAAAATCTTTATATTAATGTGTTACTGGTGGAATGTCTGTAAGCTAGATGGATGTGTTTGCTTCAGCTCAGATTGTCAAAGTAGAAAGATGTATCCTAGAAAGTTAAGTTGGAAACTGACTAAATTGTTACGTGCACTATATGTAACCATCAGCAAATTACATCTGAACTCCTAATACAAAAAGGCTGTAATCATGTGTAAGAAGTGATTGTGAGACATACAGAGTTTTTCAGCTGTGCGCCGGATCCAAAGCTCAAATCCCCGGCTGGACTAGGCAGAACCCTGGAATCAAGAATAGGATCTGATACAGGATCAGTTGGGACTTCATGGACTGATTCCCGTAGAATAGCATTGAACATGGCCACGTCTAGTCTGGAAACACATTGTTCCATAACCTAACAAAGAAGATTATACATATTTAACCTCCAGAGATAAGTGTTGAAGAGGATGCTAGATCAGTTAAGGCACGGTATTGCAGCTAGAGAGGTGGGAGTTGCAAGCTACATACCATCCTTGCCAGCACAGGCAAGCATCCACATTCGTGCCCCGCTGCACGAAGAGGACAGAGTCGTTGAAAAGCATCCTGGAATGCACTTTTCCAAAGGTCGATAGAAAAGCTACCCTGCTGCTGATCACCTAATGCTGGCCCTGACACTCTTCCAGATCTATTCTTCGAGGACTTATCATTTGGAGAATGCATGTTTGGTGTTAAGGCCTGAAAATACCATCCTTTGTCAAATAATGACATGTTGTGTGAAAGAGAAAATGATTGGAGCAGAAACGAATAGGCAGTGATCAATAAGACAATAACCATGGATGTATAGGGTCCATCTTACTGATTCTAGGAAGCTCATTAAATTGATTATGTTCAACAGTTGACACTCAAGTTAAAAGAAACATGTCTAATTGATAAACTGAACAGCCCGAGCATCTTTTACCTGCCACCAAACTGACTCAACTATCCGGGAGAAGACCCAGGATTCAACTTTCTCTAATGCAGCAGTGAGGGTTCCTGTTTCCTGCCAATTATCACTTAAGTGCGTAAAACTGTTCATTTGTCTACTACCAGCATTAGTCTTCCATTTCTTATCTGTAGACTTTACTTCTATTCTCTTGCTACCCCCGTATAACCCAGACAATCTTGTCATTGAACCTGAGTGGCCTGAACTGCCAAATGCCTGGCAAATGATCTCCCTCAGCACAATGGTGTTTGACAACCAGAAGGTTAACCTTGATTTAGAGAAGAAAAAAATGGTTATATATATATATTAGACCAAATTGTTTGAAAAGGAAGTTGTAAGACACCGAACAAAAAAATAATATATATGTACCTTGGGACATCATTACCACAGGATTTGGCAACCAAAACAAGCCCTGATACAGTATTTTTAGCAATAGAAGCACGCTTGTCTTGAGTCCAATACTTGCCGGCATGAATGTAGAGCCTTGAAAGGCGTCGTGCAGGAGTATGCACCTTATGAGCTGAGCTACCATGCTCTGCTACCAAAGAATAGAGTGAAATTTCAAGAGCAGCAACCTCTCTCAGCTCCTCTTCTAGTTTATCAATTCTTGCTTCCATTTCTTCTATCTTTTGATCTAAAGCATTTTCATCTTCACCATTTCCTTCGTTATCAACGGTTTCATCGTCACTTCCTACACTAAGACCATTATTAGATTTCCCATCCAACACATCAAAATCCTTCTCTTCTTCAACAGGCTTGTCATCAGAAGAGACCGATGAAGATCTATGAGGAACATCCATGACATTGGAATCATCAGAAGAAGTTTTCTTCCTAACTGGAGTACCTCTACCAGTTTCTGTTACTTTCTTTGGATTGTAAGGTAACACCTTGGATCTCAGTCCAGAAGCACGAGGCCCGTTCTCTGATGAGTTCTTTTTGGCAGTACTTTTGGGAGTTCTAGATGTTCTTGCTACCTTCTCATCCTCAGCTTCAGGAAAATCCCCTTGAGATGATACTGAACCGTTCACTGTCTCGGAATCTGATTCCTCCTCCTTTCCCCGCTTAGATCTTGTCTCCAAATCACTAGAATAGTCATCTAAACTTCCAACCTTGTTAAGTTGGGGAATCATTGCATTTGCTTTAGAGTCTCGAGACATCTTTTCAGACCTGTTGACATCATCCACATAATGTATAACCAAACTTTCATATTCAGGGGGCTCTGTGCCCACATTCAGATCACTTACTAAGATACTGGACTCTGGTCTAGCTTGTGAAGCTTTAGATTCAACTTCTTTTGCACTTGATACTTTCCGAGCATTACTTTGGCGTGGTACGGGATCTTTCCTACTAGGCTTCCCAGAGCGTTTTGCCTGGCTATTTTTTGAAGTTCTCTTGTCAACTTCTTTCATGCCTATATTATCGTTTCACCTTTTCCTACAACAATCAAATGGAGAAATGTGATGAGGCGCAAAGAAAATGACCAACAACCAGAGTAACTTTCTCCAAAAACAAAATGCACAAAACCCATAACTTGACTTTCAACTGTAAATAAATGCACAATACTAACCAGAGAAACGGGAACTATGTAAGCAGATTAAAGGACAAATGCCATCACTAGGAAGAAATCTATCATATCATCACAGTTGTTCAGACTCTTATGTTGATAGTGTCAAATGGGCGGCAAAAATACTTAATGGGATCAGTAACAAACACAAATGAAGAATCAAAGTCAAAATCAACAGCCCAATAAATCTAAAAATAGCAGGTTCACATGAATTTATTCACATCACAATCACACATATAAAACTATTGGCCTAGCACTCCTCTTAAGTAGCCGACCCTGCACATAAAATCTAGATATCATCACCACCTAAAAAGGAGGGTCAACATCACATACCATATAATGAGCTCATAAAACAGCATGACAAGTTCATGGCCACTCTTAAACCTCTGGCTCACCAGCGACCACCCAAATTGGCATGACAAAAAGATTTAGGAAGATTGACAACACTTAAATTTGGGTATTGTGGACCTGTGTTCAACTCCCAACTGCAGTGTACCTATTACTCCACATTTACTCTCAACTTTCGTTAGACCTCTCTCTCCTAACTTTTGTGACTGTTAGGACTCTCTAAAAGGAGTTATTAAGCTTTAATTACACACATTAATTTAAGTCTGCTTTAAGAATTAAAGTTTGGTGTTTCTTACTTCTACATAAGTAAGGTCCTCCTTTAGACCCATATGTGTTATAAGAAAAATTCAATGTTGTAAAAATCTCTGACTTACCTAATTAATCCTGATTAGTAGGGTGTCAAACAATAATTGACCGAAAAGAACCTAATTGGTTTGGTTCAAAATTTTATCAGTTCAATTTTAGTTTATAAAATGAGAACAGATAAAAACTTGAATTGAGCATAGCACCGATTGATTTAGACATGTGTTTCATTTGAAGTCATGGATCTTTTTTAATTGGGCCTAAAATTATTGGGTCAACATAAAACAAGTCAAAATCGGCTCAAAATGTAAAAATTTCTTGAAAATTGGTCCATAACAAACCGAATCAAAAACCGAACCAAATTCCATTGGTTCAGTTTCAGTTTTTATTTTCTTAAAAACCGAATTTATCAGTTCAGTTCAAAATAGAATTGATCGGTTCGGAAACCGAACTGCGTTCCTACTCGGTTCGAAAAACTGAGTTTAGTCCCTAAATAATCCTATATAATTTTCTATTAATCTTTTAATCCTATTTATCTTTTTAATTAATGTCTTATTAGTCCCTAAAATCTCTCTCCACCAAGTCTCTTATAAAAAACTCTCCACCAACTAGCCTCAAACGATTTTTACATCAGTGACAAAATTAGACTCCTTCAAATCAAATCTACTCACCAGTCTCCACCACCACCACGCAAATCACCACCACAAACACAAATACACCATAATTATCTTATAAATGTACAATAGTGACACCAATACACAATATTTGAACACAAAGCTGGCATGAGAATAAAACAGAATCGAAAACCGCAAACAGAGAGAAGAAAAAAAGTGCAGAAAAGGACAAGATCTGGGCGAAAATCGAGACTGTTCAGATCAGATCACGAAACAATTCTCTAAAGCACAAATCAATTGAACGCTTCTCGTCTCGTCAATGCTCAGTAAACGACAACAGAAGCAGATAAAAGCAATAGCAGTAGCAAAAAGCTGTATCGATAAAAGTTGTTGAAATTGGACTCACCGAAGCTTGTATCGCTCTCAGAGCTTCGGAAATCGGAGACGAAGAAGCTTTCTGGAAGAAGCAAAAAAAAGGCGCGAAAGAATCTTCTGGATCGACGATCGTAATTGCTCGGTTCGCTTCAAAATTATGGAGCTTCTCTAAATCGGCTCTGTAAATATGTGTGTATATATTGATTGATACGATCTCATTCTCAGTGAAGAAGAAGAAGAAGAAACTGAAAGTGGCGGTTCGGGAAATGGAAATGGGTGAAACGAACTTAAAAAGGGTCGTTTTGGTACGGAGCGCGACAGGTGACCGGTAGAAGGGGTGTCGGTGAGGGGAAAGCGACCGGCTACTGCCGGTTTCGCGTCATGTGCAAGTAAAGTTACGTGATGCCATTTTTTCTGGGTGGAATTGAAATTCACTTACCTCCCACAATATATTCGATTTTCAGTATACGACTTTCCGACTGACGCCTAATGATATTAATTTTTGTCAAAATGACAAAAATATCTCTATATTATAAAAATTAAAA
>JAYMTP010000701.1:0-30209 GCA_036897365.1 Geranium brycei
TTTTTTTTTTTTTTTTTTTTTTTTTTGTTTTTCCCCAAACCAAAAAAAAACCCCACTTAAAAATATTCAAGTCTCCAATCACAACAAATCAACAATCATTTACATCAAAAACAAACCAAACCCAACTGCTAGCAAACACGAGTCGTCACATCTAAACCTCCCAACAAAGATTTAGGAGTACCCTCCAACAAGCACCCCACCGGAGGTATGGTCAGCGTCTCCAAATCCCCATAAGCATTCCAACAGAAAGGGTCCAAAACGACGTCGCCTCGGTCGGGAAGCAACTCCACGTCCGAGAGCGTCAAGTCGGTGCACGGCGCGGAGTCGCTGAAATGGATCGGCGGGCTCCGGACGTCGGAGGTTCCTTTTATGTTCGCGTACGACACGCCGGACACGTGGACCGCCGAGGTTTCGTTGGTGCAATCGTTGGTGAGGCAGTAGAATTGGTCGATGATTATTGGGTTCCGAACGTTGATCATGTGGATGTCGGTGAACGTGACCCCCGTTACGGCCCCGGACCCGCCTTGCCACGTCTTGATTCGGACCCCGTTTTGGGAGAGCTTGATGATTGAGTCTTGGACCGTTATGTTCGAGACGCATGCTCGAGATTTGTGATTTCCTAGGCTTCCGATGCTGGATTGTACAAAACATGTTTGAGAATTAGTAAAGAACGTGGTACGAGGATTTGGGTTGAATCGGAAATATTGAGTCTTTGTTGGGTTCGGGGTATTTTGCCATTTTGTGTAATGGTAGTATGGGACGGGTTTTGTGATCATCGTCCCGTCAAATCGAGGATAACGGGTTCCCGTCGGGTACAAAGGTTTTTGTCTAACCCTGAATTTGGGCGTGTTTGTTATGTGCAGTTGGTTTACCTGATTCCGTGGCCTAGTATGCATGTGAGATTTCTGATGTCTACGTTGTGACAGCCGGATCCGATGGACACACAGTCGTCACCTGCATATATCGGTGTCAAGTCAGAGTCACTTTATCTAGCAAGTATAGATATCGAGATGTTTTACAAAACAATAATATAGTATGCGTCTAAAAATTGAGATATTTTAACATCCTCTTCACAACCAGATTCTTTAACCCTATTTTACGGATTGAGGAAATCCACGCCCAACTTTTGTCTTTTGGATGTTTATAGTCAGACTGAGAGAATTCACATTACGTGGAGACTATGCAAATGAGTCAATGGTTTGTACTAATCAAATGTTTACGACCAAGAGGTAATGAATTCTCGCTCGGACTTCAGCCTTTGTACATGGTCTTACGACTTTGCATAGACTTGTACAGTCTCTTGAGTCTAGTCATCAGGACTTTGGCCCAGCATGGGTCGTAGATCTACAACCACTAAACTCTTGATACTATATTGAAACCTAATATCTCTAAAAGATTAAACTGACCAGATGTCTCAAGGTCTTTATGCATCAAGTATAAGATTATTATTTTTTAAACGTGAAACTCTGACATAAGTAACGAATCGAGTTTACGCATAACTAACCATTTGAGACGACAGAATTGAATATCCGGACATCAACGGTGTTCTCAATGTGGATCCCATCAGTGTTGGGGCTGAGCGCTGGAGCCGATATGAAAACAGACTCAATGTGCACATTCTTGCAAGCATCAAACCTAAAGTTGAACTGTGGACTATTCTTCACCTTGATTCCTTGCACAGTCAAGTTGGTGCACAGAAAGAACTTTATGACCTGAAAATCAATCACATCACATCACATTTTAATACAAACAAACAAGGGTCATCAAATTTTGTGGCATGTGCACAAAAAAAAAGTACTCACAATTGGACTGTCACATGGTCCTGGCAATGTGGTTCCATTGACACCCTTGTGTGGCTTGCAGGGGAGGTTCCACCATTTCTCGCCCCGCCCCTCGATTAGGCCTCCTCCTTGCAGAGACATGTCGTTGGCTCGATAGAACACGAGCCATTGGCGCTTGCTCGTGCCGTTGGGCCATGACTCGGGTCCGTCCGGTGGCATGATAGTTCCTTCAAGCTAATGTACATTGCATAGTATCAGCCCCATGTAGGGTCAAGTGACCTTGGCAAGGACTCATGTTTATTCAATGTTTTAAAAGTCGTTCGGCACTAGTCTTGCAGACATAAACTATAGAAATTAATAGGAGTTATATTTTTCTATTTTTAAAAGAATTATCAAATCATGTATTATATGTGGATTCAGAATATGAATTGTAATGCACATACATATGTTAATATTTATTACATTCATCTTTTATAAATAAAATAAATATCAATAAGTGATATTATATCCTCTAAAAAGTGTATGTTCTTAACTCTTCTTCTTAGTTTTAGAAGAGTTAAGAATAGCCCCGTCTTGGGGTCAGTGTTTGAAAATCTCCGTCTAACCTAAATTTTAGAGCACTTTCCTATCTTTCGGTCAGTATTCTAAAAATCTCCGTCTAACCTGATTTTTGGAACAATGGATCCATCTGATGGCATCAGATTCCTTTCAAGCTTCAAGGTCATAGAGAATGTGCATTACATAGCATCAACCAATTTTAGGGTCAAGTGACCTTGGTAAGGACTAGTCATAGTTTACCTGAAAGACCAAGTGCCCTTGGCAAGGGCCAGTGAAGATTGTGGACTGAACCATGAATGAGAACCCATTTGGGACAAGAAGCACCACATTGGACTCAACCAGACAAGCAGTGTCCCATGCCCTCTTGAAGGCCTCTGTATCGTCTTCAACGCCGTCGCCAACAGCTCCAAAGCTCCTCACATTCAGTGTGCTGATAGCAGTAGCATTATTAGGTTCTGAACCCTTGTGGCTGTGCTTGTGACTGTGTTTGTGCCATCTAGCTTGTGCCCCAAGGAAGAAGAAGCAACCCAAAACCAAAAAGACCAGAGACAACCTTGGATTGAGCTCCATTGTGACAAAAAGAGACAGTTCTGAGAGCTAAAGTGAGTGTGACTATTATTGATTACACTATATAGTGAGTGGAAGGTCTTGAGTGTGACTTTATTTTGAGAATGTGTGGAGCCTGTGGTTTTTGGGTCTAAAAAGGTGTATTTGGGTTTGTGGAGTGTCATAAGCCTCCTCACCCATGTTCTTCCCATGTTCACTTTCTTTTTGGACACAAATCTATATTTGTTTCATTCATGAATGAAGTGTCCAATTAGTTAATAATATCATATGTTGTGTATGTTTTAATTCATATTCTAAACATGCTTTTTTAGTGGTAGAGAATCTAGCTGCAAGAGAATCTTGAATAAAGAATTTCTCCTCATTTTTATCCGAGTTTTTGGTACGAAAAATGATTTTAAGAATGAGGAATGAGATGTTAGATCGGAATGTTACTGGGTTTAATCATTTTTAGAGACGATATTAAGTTATATTTGGATTTCATGTGTGTGTATACAGTAATTGAAACATTTACTTTCTTTTAAAATTTTGTGAATTACAACATCACTATTTCACTAATATATTATCGACATGACATCACTGTCACTACAAAAGTATCTAAACTTATGTATATTGTCTTTAGGCGTACTCTCAACAAACTCGACGCGGCCAAGCAACCAAATTATTAATCTCTCCTATGGGTAACGAAATTCTTGCAATAGAGCGCAATACAACTATTTCAGAATTCATGACAGTACAAATATTCATTACTGTCTATCTTCTACTCGCTTATTAAGGTTAGCACAATGGTCGAGTGAGCATCTTAACTTGTAAAATAATAGAATTAGGGATGGTAACAGAAAGTACCCGTCCCATCCCCACTTGTTTTTTTCATAATTTACCCGACCTAAAATGTTATTAAAACATTATTTTTTTAATAAAAATATGTATACTAGCAGGGACAAAAGTATTTTTTCATCCCGGGTCGAAATTCAAATCCTAATTATAATAGTCTAATAATAATAGGCAATTTTTTTAAAAAGTAATATATCTCATTACCATGGTACAATATTTTGAATACAAGAATTGGACAATGCTTTAAATATTATATCTGAATCATGAAGCATATTAAAATCCAATTCTGCTCATATACCTGTTTTGGTTCATTCAAGTCTGATTACTCAATTTCCAGTTAGATTTTGAAATAATAAACACTTCTAGGCAAAAGTGAACTATAGTCATATTAGATACAGTGATCACAGAAACCAAACTTGAAACCTATCAACATAACTCACCAACCACTACAAGTGTACTGGAAGATATGTTTCTCGGAACAAAGTTTCCAAACACATCTATCATTAATTTCAACAAACTTGGTAGTATTTGAGTACATAGATTAAATAAAACAATCTTCAATTCCTATGTCAGTTACAATGTTGTTGTCTGCTACAATTTAAGGTCAGCATAACATAACCACAGATCAGTGAGAGCACAATTAAGCTTTCCACAAAGAACACGAAAGGAATAAATACCCAATAAGGGGGAGAAGGGCAAGTAGACAGAAGTGAAAAACTAAACACGAATTCGATTGGGATCGCTTTGACTCGAGCTTTTAGCTACCTTTGCATCACAAGCCAAGAAAGGCACACTGTTTTCTAGCGTGTTCCGGGATAAGTTTCCCCAGCATCTCCACCGGCACTCCCTTCAATTCTGCGTTTACAGTAGCGTAAGTGATACAGGTTAGAGTGATGTGCTTAGACAAAAAGGCTTTATCGTTAACATGTTTTAAAGACTGGCTAAATACCATGAGCCTTAAAGTTGAACAGAGGGGGAAGGAATCGCCCATTTGGCAATCGGGTATTAGGGTCCCGCAGTTCATCAAAGAATGGATGAATCAGAGCTTCCAACTGTAATAGTATTCATGAAAAAGACAAAATCATTGATAGGCCAATTTTGATACTGAACAGGCAAGAACCATAATATGAAACATTGGATACTCACAGCTGTGCTTCGAAGGTTTGGAGAGTACTGCAATAGTCGGGAGACGAGATCGACAGCTTCAAGTGGCATACGCTTGTGGAAAATCTGAATTAACAGTGTAGATGACAACCATAAGTACATGATGCCATGGAAACAAGGATGTTACACAATTAAAGATTCCAAGTACCTTATGCCATGGGTGAGCTTTAATTTGTGGAAATTTGAACTCCGTGTAGTTGGGATTCATGCATTTGATTTCCTCCCTCGTTGGGGTACCCAAAACCTGCAAGATAAGTAACATGTATCACAAGGAGAAAAGCAAAGCCGCTGATATGAAGTTGATGCGTGCTTATTTACATACTCAAGCTTTCATGCATTTCTGTATTTGAATTAGTTAGTTTTGCTCTATTTTCCATTCGATATGTAACTCTGATATGTGATTTGATGATGTTGAGTGAGTTTTAAGGCAAAAAGAGGGAGAAAATCGTGCAGATGCTCTATAAACATGCGCGCAACTGATCTTCAAATCACAATAACTTCCTCATATGACAATAACTTCAACAAAGTTGTTGGGCTGTCAATTCCCTTCTATTTGATATCTAAGATCACCCAAATCGGATCAAAACTCGTACAAAGAAAGCAATGCCCTTTGGAAGATCAGTTGCACGCTTGGACTCTTTTTACATCTCATGACTAAAAACACCACATGAGCACAACCAAAGAGGCATTAAATGAAAAAGAACTAAAAACTAAGTGAAATGAAGGCAATAAATGCTATGAAATATATAGTAAATTAAGTGAAAGAACTATAAACTAAGCAACAAGAAGGTAAAAAAAGCTATGAAATATACAGGAAATTATGCATATGATGCACAAGCATTAGAGGTTAACGAAACTATAGATCGTATAATCACCTTGATAATCTCAACAAGCTGATCTACTCCACTATCACCAGGAAAGAGGGGCTGACATCAACAGAAATAGGTTTAGGCATACACCGATACACGTATATAAAAAGTGTAGGAAAAGGAGGGGAATCTAACCAGAAAAATAAAAGGCTTTATACCTGTCCGAGCAGAAGTTCGGCGAGTACACAGCCAGCAGACCAGATATCAATGGCTGTGGTGTACTCAGTTGCACCAAATATGAGTTCAGGTGCTCGATAGTATCTAGAGCAAATGTAAGATATGTTTGGTTCTCCTTTTACCTGTTAAATTTAAATACAGATTAGCATAACAAATAATGAGAGTGGCAAGTATGTTGACATTTCTAGTTTCACAAGAGCACAAACCAGAACTTTTGCACTTCCAAAATCGCAGAGTTTGAGCTGGTGAGTGTGGGGATTGACCTGTTATCAAGAGAGAGAAGACGGATAATCAGTGGATATAATGTGAATAAAAGTAGATTGAAGTGAATGATGAAGTCCAAGGTTACGAACCAGCAAATTCTGAGGCTTAATGTCCCTGTGGCACACTCCAATGCTGTTGTGAATGTAAGCAAGTGATCGACATATCTGCAACAAAAGATGAATTGAATAAACATCGTATACACAATTAAATGGTCGCAAGTGCTCCTAATGCTACAAATAGATCATAAAAATATTCATTTTCTCATTCTGGCCAACAAGAAGCAACTCAGTTAGTGCATTTAACTATTAATTAAAAAGAAACATGAAAAAACTCCAAGCATGATGATATAATACAAACCTGATAAGCATAAAGTTTCACATAAATCAGAGGCATCCTTTGGTTCATCTTGGTATAGTGTTTTATCACCCGGTGGACCGTTTCCGGGACATACTCAAGTACCAAGTTAAGATAGAGCTCGTCCTTTTCAGTTGTTGAAAAGAAACAGTGCTTCAGAGATACAACATTAGGGTGGTCTAGAAGTCGCATAGTTTGCAGCTCTCTGTTCTTGTATCTCTTGTCTTGAAGAACCTTTTTAATAGCAACAGCTTCACCGGTTTCTAGGCACTTCGCCTGCAAGACATCATCAAAGAAGAAAAGCAATAAGCGCAATGACAATGTGAAATCACAACTAGCTCGGGGTATGATCAAAGAACAACAAACTTGCCTGGAAAACTACTCCAAAGGATCCCTGCCCAACAACATGCTCCGCCATATAGCTTATCGTCTGCAATCATGTAAGGGAAGATACCATCACTATGCAGCACAAACACATGAGAAACCGAAAACCTAGAAACCAGATTGACTGACGGGAATTTACCTGCTTTGGTTGGCCATTTCTGCCACCGATAGTCGTGACAATAATATGACCTGCTTCTGTCCCATTTCCATTAACTATGGTTGCCTCCATTTCCTGGTCATTACAAAAAAGGCAATAATGTGAGCAATGTTAAAAAATCAAATAAACGCTCAACCAAGCTACGGACAATAAAAGAAAAACCCACAAAATCCAGTATCTACCTTGTCGTCCCTAATTTTCATATCACTCATCTCAGCAGGTAACCTGTCAATACCAACGGTGTTCCCACCAGGATCTCTCATTCTCGATGCCGGCGCTGTGCTAACAGAAGCCATTATCTTACAAAGGAAAATTTAGCAGATCCCGTTTGAGGATGCACCTTCTTGAATCAATGATTCGCCTGCAAATAAATAACAATATTCAGGCATATTCCTATGAAGTGTGAACAAACAAAAAGCCCATCATGTGGGAATGAGTAATGGGTTTTTTTTTCAAATCCTTGAGAATACAGGTGTGAATGAGTAATGGTCTGTTGAACCTTATCAAAGACTACATATGAATGGTCCAAATTATGTTTAGCTAAGCAAAGAGACTCGGTCAAGTTGATCATACAGTAGCAAGTTGGACCTGACAAGGCAAGAGAAAGACAACAAACTTGATAATCCTAACATAACCATTCGGCTTGATTATGGTGATTTCTTTATAAGGATCCAAGCTTGAAGTTGTCTTCTATATCTCAGTTCCATAAGATGCCAAATGGATCCCCCAATGCAAGAGCCATTTTCACAGAACAAAAAAGCACTTAAAATACTAAATTTCTATACCTAAATCCCCAATTCCACAGCTGGTAAAGGAAGATACTTGGAGTGTTTTTTAGAGTTTCCAGATGAACCAAAACTAGGGTTTTCCTTGAAATTGAAACCCAAATCCAAATCATCAACAACAACAACAACAAAAAGAGAAATGAAGATGGTTTCAAAATCCAAATCTGATGCAGAGATCAAGCAAAAGGGTGAACATAAACAAAAACAAACACGAAAACCGACCAAGTCACAGAAAATCCACAGATAGAGAGAAGATTCGTATACCGTCTAGCTGAAGAAACTGGGGAAGCTGAAGCGTGAAGGGCTCATCAATGTCCTCGCAATCAACGAGGAAAAAGGAAGGAGAAGAAGAGATGGGTGTGTTGGGGATGGATCTGAGAGCAAGCAACCAGTTGATTCACAAGTGGGTTTTGCAGAGAAGAGAGCGAAATCGATAGAAATGAAGATATGGGTTTGGGAGAGAGAGAGAGGTGTTGATGAAATGAAGGTGAAGGAGGTGGTGATGATGATTGTTCTTGATTTGTTTGGTAATGGAAATGGTTATGGAGTTCGGTGATGACAGTCTTCTCTTTTGACCGTTCAACTCTCTGACACCACTTTCGACTTTTAAATTAACCTTTCTCTTTTTCTTGCTTTGAATTTTGAAAAACAAACCACAATTATTCATTTAAATTAAATTAAATTTAAATAGTATAATAAAAGCACGTTTAACGAAACCATATCGGCCAATTGAATTTTAATTTCACCTTCTTCTCAAGTTTTTTTGCTAGCAGTCGATCTGGAATCGGACCGAACCGATTAAAACTGGTAAAGTCAAATGAAATGGTTCTTGAATTTTAAAAATTAGAACCGTTTGTGAAAGGACGGAGTTATTTTAATTTTGATTATTTAGTTTCGACCAATTACACAACTGATTGATTCTGAGTCTTTAATTTAAGCTCGATTTGTGGCTCGAATTGAAATACTTTAAGCTCGATTTATGGATAAAAATTTAAAACTTGTAAATTTAGAAAATATTATCGGAAATAGAAGGTTGTGATTTAAATACTATGACCCAGTTTGTAATGTAAATATTACAACTTATTCGGTTTCGATTCTGTTCAACCAGTAACCGGTAGTTTTGACTTTTAATAACCAAAATGAACCACAATTAATTGGGTTTTTTTTCAAAATTAGAACCAAAGCCATCCACGGTTCTTGATTTTTCTATTTTAGTTTGGCTCGATTCTTGGTTTTCTGGACAAGTTTAGGGTTTAAAATGCTCAAGGATTTTTATGGTTTGGTTTATTGGACTACATGGTCAACAAACAAACTGAAAATCTTGATTTTTTTAAGAACTGTAACCGAAATCGTGTATGATTGAATGGTTCAATTTCAATCGACTAAAAAGTGGGTCGGTTTTGATTTAAATCAAACCAACCGAATCCCATGAACTTGACATTTGGACATGTTATTTGGGATTCAATATATTATCTGGGGTGTATATTAGATTGAAAAATTAATTTATGCTCAACTTTTGATGCATTCAACTACATATAATGAAGAATATGCATAAACAAATAAAGAAGTACATCGAAAGCCCAATATTTTACTTAAAAGAATACGTGTAGACGTCTGTGAGAATAACACAGTCATTTCAATTTTAGTTCGATTTTTTTTAGTTAACCACTAATTTGAGTTATGTGAATCAGACTGAAACTAACATCGACTTATTTACTTAAAAATAAAAATATAACCAAACCTATTATTCTTGGTTTCCAACTTTCCAAATCCAATTGAGTCTAGTCCTCAATTTGGTCATCATATTTAGTCAAAATAAACAGCCTAAAATACTCACCCTCAGTTTTTCTCTTTCGGTAACGACTAACGAGTGATGTATAATTATTACTAGTCACAAAAGCTTTTAAATAATTCTATAATTTACACAGCTAGCTTCCAAAACAAATTGACCACCCCACAAAATAAGTCGAACAAGAAATTGATTCAAAATATAAATATTCATTTTCCTTATATCGAAAATTAGTTGAGTACATTGTTTATGATAAGACAATTCTATAAATAGCATATCGAACTGTTTTTTTTTATTTCTATAATTATTTAAAACATGAAAATATTTATAGATAAATTGAGTGGTCGATTTTAGAAACAATTTCGGTGGTCTGATTTGTTTTGGAGGTTCATCTGTCAAACTGACAATTTAAAGCTTAGATAGCGAAATGATTAATTGGACTTTACCTCATTTTAGTGACCATTCAATTCAATGCATGCTCTTTTTTGTTTTTTCATTATTGGATAAGATTGCAAAAAAGAATATTTTTTTGTTAATTATGTGACCTGTTTATTTCAATCCATTAACACAACAACAATTCATTTTTTTTGGAAACAAACAACAATTTCATTTAAGTTCTAATAAATTTTGCAAAATAATTTTTCTACTTATAAACTTTTTTTTACTTCTAGAAAATAAAAAGAAATATTTTTACTATGAATAAAATCAATAATACTGCGGTTCTCACTTTTTCTAAAGCCATTCAAATTTTGAAGGGGAAAATACCTGGAGGCCCATTATGCATTCGCCGAAGGCCCGAAAATATATTTGCGTTTTGGGCTTTTTCTGAATTGATGTTCTGGAAAACTGATAAAGCCCATATATCTACAATATTTGTACATTGCATTTGCATTATGAAAGTTTGTCGGCTGTCATAATCAGTCCGGACCCTTGCTGACCCAGTTCTAAATACTGTTACGAGGTTCCCGACCGTAACGAGGGGGTCGGGTTCCATATTATACCCTGTAAGTAAACTCTGTTGAGAGAGATGTGTAGCGAGGGGTTTGTTGAGTTTTCCCAACTCTACTTCACCCACAAAATGGAAACACATCAGTCATATTTATCAATATTTTTTCATACAATATTATATCTACATTATTTGTACATTGCGTTTTCATTATGACAGCCTGTTAGTTGTCACAATCAGTCTGGACCCTCGCTGACCCGGTTCTAAATACTGTTACGAGGTTCCCGACCGTAACGAGGGGGTCGGGTTTCATACTATACCCTATAAGTAAACTATGTTGAGAGTGATGTGTAGCGAGGGGTTTTTTGGGTTTTCCCAACTATATACAAGGTTCACCCACAAAATGAAAACACATCAGTCATATTTATCAATATTTTTCCATACAGTAATATACCCACATTATTTGTACATTGCGTTTGCAATATGACAGTCTATACCCTCGCTAACCCGATTCTAAATACTGTTACGAGATTCCAGACCGTAACGAGGGGGTCGGGTTCCATACATACCCTATAAGTGAACCTTGTTGGGAGAGAGGTGTAATGAGGGGATCGGGTTCCTAACTATACCATAAAAGTGAAACATGTTGAGGGAGAGGTGTAACGAGGGAGTCGGGTTCCATATTATGTTAAGTGAACATCGTGGTTCAACCAGTTCACACTCAAAGTTCTACTGGTTCAGACGATTCGTAATTCTACCCCGTTCTGTATTTTATTTTTCCAATGTATATAATTCGGAACTGTCCTCATCTTCCTCGCTACTGCAACTTTCACTGGCTACTCGTAAAAACATATAAGAAAATGAAAAAAACACGTGTTTTATATTATCACACTATGCAAGCACATGTCATGCATTTTGTTAATGTCAAATACTGTAATCTTTAATTTTTTTTTGTGTAAAATGTATATATTTATATAAAAATCAAAATTGCTCGTGATATTAAGAATTATATTTTTAAAATAATAATTTTAAACTTACAAATAATTCAACTACAAATATTAAATTACAAGTTTTGTTCATACAAATTTTAGTTAAATTAAATGGTACAACAGTAGCTTATCTTAACTTTAATTTGAACGAGAGGTGTCCACATGCAAATAACCTACCGTCATCTGGTTTGTGTGAAAATAAACAAAATAATGTATCGTTGTCGCAGCCACACCCACTAATTTGACAAATAATTAAGGCATTACCGTCAAAACTCGAAACTAATAATTAATTGGTGTAGAAATTGCGGTTTATGACCGGCTCAATCATGTTTGTGTTGAATCATCACAAAGTCCAACCAAACAAAACGCACTTATTAAGTGGCTAATAAGCCTCACTAGCAAAGACCCACCCCTTGTTTTGCCCACTATCAATAAATAATGAGAGACACACATAAATCATCTTAATATCTATTTGAGTGCAATTACTATAGTAATTAATTATATAATATATAAGTTCAGCAGAAAGTGAGAGATTAGAGTGAGATATCAATGGGCTAATCTGAGTTTATAAGCATAGTTTACTTTTTGGACGGAGGTCAAAACAAAAATTGAAAATACCACTTTCAATTTATTTTTTAAAACAATTAAATCATAACCTATGGGCAAGGGTCTAAAACTTCGGGTTATAAAAATATTGATTTATTGAATATATACTTATATCTTATGAAATGCATAAAAAATAATATTTTAATAAAATAAAATATTTTCAAATAACTTATTTAAATTAGAAAAATGTAATAAAATTGAATACTAGTGAGTTTTGATCAAGTTGACTTAGTAAAAATTAAGATGAATTGAATCACTAAAATCAAATTTCAAAATTTACTTGAGCGTCGACGACGAACCCAAGAAAGAAGACTTCCATCCTCAAGTTTGACGCCACGCCTTTTATTTTATTGTGAAGCAGTGCCAAACCAAAATACCCAACAAGCATTAGCTCTCCCTGAAAAGGAGGTAATCCAGCCACGCCTTCCAGCATGACTATCTTGTTACGACTTCCCTCCAGTCACTAGGCCCAGCCTTCGACGTACCCCTCCTTGCAGTTAAGGGAAGGACTTTGGACATAGCTAGCTCCCATAGTGTGACGGGCAGTGTGTACAAGGCCTGAGTACGAATTCACCGTCGTATGGCTGACCGGCGATTACTAGCGATTCCAACTTCATGCAGGCAAGTTGAAGCCTGCAATCAGAACTGAATTTTTAAATTTAAAGAAAAAGAAATCCGAAAGTTTTAAAAGATTGTTTGCATGAATGCTAGTATTTAGTTTACACAATTTACTCCTTACAAAAATAATGAATGATTGACTAAAATTTGTCGACAAATTTTCACATATTCTTATCTAATAAGTATTTTTATAATAAGGAATACAATTTTAACACGTCTTATAGATGTTACTCTAAATCGGCTAGAAATCCAAATTTTAATTTGTTGCACAATAATAAGTTGAAATTAGGAATTTTCGTTAACTTAACTATACTGTAATGTGGACATCATTTAATAAATAGAATCATGTATTTACCTCCAAAGATACCAATTATTTTGCGTATAAGCAACTCCTAATCTTATCCAAATGGTCCATTATTGAGAATATTCTAGAAGAAGAAGAAGTGGTCGCTTTGAAGTTGAACACAACGTGTTGAAACCCATTGGACTCAACCCCCAACTACCTGGGCCCCACACACTTCACATGGGCTTCTGGACTCTACTCGGCCCATCAGGCACCAGTAGTTTCCACCAAATGTGGAGGGTATTACGGTAAATTCACCAGAGTGGCCTCTGACTCATCCCTCACCGCCGCGCCGAGTCACAGCACACAAAGCTCTCTTTTTCAGTTTTTTTTTTCTCGCTGTTCGGATGACGTCACCAGATACACGCAAAACTGTTGAACAAAGATTCCTCCACAGCTCACGACAAGGAACCGTGGGCGAAATTACGTAACTGCCCCCGGGTGGTCCCGCGGCGCTCTCCCTCTTGAAGGTCAACTCGACGGCCCAGCGGGACACGGAAGCTGAGGGGTATTATCGGTAATTCAGGGGAAGCATCGCTCGCGAGTCACCAAAGGTTACGCGTCAACCCCGAAAATATGTGAACCGCCACGTGTCCACCAATAATTTGTGGTGTGTACAACTAACTAACACGCGTCCACCGGGTCTTCACCGGCAGCAACCGGTCACCGGTACCCCAGAGCTGACCAGTATAAATATCCCACCGAACCCACGCGCCACAAAATTTGATCGTTTCCGCGGAAAAGAAAAAGAAAAGAAGAGAAAATCATAGAAAGTGCGAGAAAATTCTTCTTCTTCAGAGAGAGAAAATCGCAAGCTTGCTGGTTTTCGATCTGGGTTTTGTGAGCTAGGACTGGAAAATTGACAAGATTTGATTTTGATTTCGATTTGGGTGTGTTATGAGCTGAAAACCATGGTGGCTGAAGCAGAGGTCGCGTGTCAACAGAGCGTCTCCGTCCCAGTGTTTGTAAAGGGAAGCAATCTTCGCGAGATCGATGATAAAGTGACGATCACGCCGTCGATCTCGCCTCCGGCGATTCATCAAGCTCGCGTCTCCGATTCCGATGGCTCGCTGTGTGAATCTCCAGTGGTGAGTTTCGTTTCTTCAGATCGATTTCTTTTTCCTTTTCACTTTCCGGTTCGGTTTTGGGTTTGCAAGTTAGATTTGAGCTCTTTGGGCTGTTTTCACTTAATTTTGGAAGAAATTTTTACCTATTGGATGAATTGTTGAGGACCTGTAGCTACAAGCTGTTCAGAGAAACCTGATCTGTATGTGTATTATATGCTAATTGATGCTCAAAGGTCGAATAGATCACACTTGTACTGTTATTGCTTCGGATGCTTAAGTTTTGAAGCTTAATTTGTATGATTTTGTGTTCTGTGTTATTGCGAAGCCAACCTGATATTATAAATTGGGTAAGGTTTAAATTTTGCAATTTTGAATCAGGGTTTTACTAATGTCAAAAGGAGGATCTGAACCGAGATTGCTTTCTTTTCCAGGGTACAAAATCTAGTGACAGCATTGGAGAAGCTATTGTTGAACCAGCCATCTTGCAATTCTTCCCCACCATCCGTTCGGGTAGCTTTTCTGACATTGGTCCGAGGAGGTATATGGAGGATGAGCATATACGGATAGATGACCTCTCTACACACTTGGGTTCGCTCTTTGAGTTTCCGAAACCAAGTGCTTTTTATGGGGTAACTTAACTATCTGGACTGTGATGAAATTATTGTGGCCACACTTGTTATTGTTACTTTTTTTTTGCTACGGTGATTGATTATGGCTATTGGGACTTAAACAGGTATTTGATGGCCATGGAGGGCCTGAAGCAGCTGCTTATGTCAGAAAAAATGTTATGAGACTGTTTTTTGAAGATGTCAATTTCCCTCGGGCGTCTGAGGTTGATGATATTTTTTTGAAGGAGGTTGAGAATTCACTCAGGAAAGCGTTTCTTCTGGCTGATCTAGCTTTGGCTGATGACCAAAGTGTGAGCACTTCTTCCGGGACGACGGCACTTGCTGCCATGGTATTTGGAAGGTACTTAAGTGGCTTTGAACATCGTATCTTGTTATGTTTTTATAGTAGTATCCGAGTTTACCAGAGTTTGCTGGAAATAATCATCCCATTTTGTGGGAAATGGCCAACACACTCCACAACGGGAGAACGCAGATAGAAATGATTTGTCTTGATTTTGCAAATTAGGAATGGGCTTTGTATATGGGGAATATAGCACTTTACTACACTTTACCATAGCCGTTTCACACTTTGCTACCCTAACTATTTTGTTCTCTTTTTAGTACCTAACTTGTATTTTGGGACATTTTAGGCTAAATTTTGTCCCAAAATAGTATAGTTAGGTGTAGTAAAATGTTCCAAAATACAAGTTAGTGTACTAAAAATATAGTTAGGATAGCAAAGTGCGAAACAGTCATAGTTAAGTATAGTAAAGTGTCCTTTTCCATTATATATAGTCTAACTCATGCCAACTATTTGATAATTATGTACCCACAAATAAGGAAATGATACTCCTAAACTTATGTCATCTATTATGTCGTCTACTCCTATTCTAAAGAGATAGACTTATGACCAAGACTAAGTAAGTATTACATATTTTTACTACTCCAAATTAAATAACAAAATTAATTTCAGCACCCCTTGTCGGGGGTTTGAGAGCGCCAACTGGCCCCAAAAGTTTGAGTGTCATAGTTTAAATGTATAAGTACTACCTTATTTTAAGTTAGCCGAGCTTGCTTGTTTTTGCACATTTTCCTTTCTTGTAATAACACGTTCTCCTAATATAGAGCATTTCCTTTTCTCGAAACTTAATTTTCGCCTTATATTAAATTCATACATTTACTATTTAAGATATGCCTATTGTTGAGGATTTTCTATGTTGCTTTGACAACCACTTTTAAGTTGTGTTATAAACCTTAAAAAATTTACTTATTGCACAATTATCTTCTTTTTTCAAGTAAGTACTTTGCTATTTGTTAAGTTATCACACAACTTTCCTATATGAAATCACTTTAGCATTATGTAGTTATTTGCTGGTTAGCTGATCCTGTTGCTTATCTTCCAGGCTTCTAATGGTGGCCAATGCCGGTGATTGCCGAGCAGTTCTCAGCCGAAAAGGCGAGGCAATTGAAATGTCTCAAGACCACAGGCCCACTTACCCATCGGAAAGAAGGCGGGTCGAAGAACTAGGCGGGTACATCGACGACGGATACCTAAACGGCGTCCTATCAGTCACCCGAGCTCTAGGAGACTGGGACATGAAGCTCCCTCGAGGCTCCCCTTCGCCTCTAATCGCTGAGCCAGAACTCCGCCAACTAGTCCTCACCGAGGATGACGAGTTCCTCATCATCGGCTGTGATGGGATTTGGGATGTGATGTCGAGCCAGCACGCGGTCAGCCTCGTGCGTAAGGGGCTGAGGCGGCACGACGATCCAGAGCAGTGCGCTAAGGATCTCGTCATGGAGGCGTTGCGTCGGGGAACCTTCGACAACCTCACTGTAGTTGTCGTCTGCTTTTCTTCTGTTGATCAGCAGGAGCCGTCTCCTTCCACGAGGCAGAGGAGAATGAGGTGCTGCAGTCTCTCTGCAGAGGCACTGTTTAGCCTGAGGAGCTTGCTGGATGGAAGCTCAAACAGGTGACTTTGGATTAGATGTTGAATAAATTATACTGTTTTGGCTGCTTCAGGTAGGAGATGGTAAAAAGCAGCTAGCAGTTTTGTAAGTTGGGTTTTTTTTTCTTCTTATTATGATGTGGGTTTTGTGTACATAATGGAAGGGGAGGGGATGGGGGTGTTTTGGTGTAGAAGAGAATGTATATATACATTATTCGAGAACTTGTCATTGTTGACTGTTTTAGTTAACAGTCATGGTTGTTGTGATCCATTTGTGTTGTATGCACATTCTCAATATGGAGCCTATTTTCTTGTTCTTGCCATCACATAGACTATGAAATTATTCGCATTCTGTTGAAACTTGAATTTATGATACTTTCATTTTATAGAGGTAAAATCTTCTGAACTCTAGGAATTTGATCTCATTTTCATTTTATAGAGAGAATCTTCTCAACTCAGTAAAATTTTGATGTCTAGTCCCTCCTGCGGGTTTTTTCGTCTATCTATGGAGATGGGGTTTTTTCGTCTATCTATGGAGATGACGACAAAGCAGGTTTTGTGATCCTAACCTCACCCTAATCAGATTTGGACAATCCCATCCCTACTTTGGACACCATACATGAACAAGTTGATAATGTGAGTACTAAATAAGAACTAATTACAAGATTGAAGATACACATGAAATAAGTGACAGTTCTGTTCATTTTGTTTACTATTTGAAAGTTGAAGGAAAAGAGGACAACATTACAATGCCATAAGAACAATACAGTTCCTGTAATGAACTGTGTTCAATGTGTATGTAAAACAGTGTATGGTTCCTCCAATGGGGTAAGGTACATGTTGGCCACAACCAATTTCATGGAAGATATTGATGTACAGTAAACCAATTACAAGACCTGGTTAAAGCCAAAATGGCCTATTGGGGGGCTTGCGAGCTCTTCGCGACCTTTACGAAGCGTTCCAGACCTCCTCGGAGCAAGCCTTGAAGAAAAGGTTGCAATGCCTGTACAAATTTTACACAGGAGGATGGAAACCGCAGTTAATACTTGGACAACAATATAGCAAACGACAATTTAACACGAAAATGCTTACCGATGCCACTGGGGCTAAAAGTTGAGGCACTTCATACGAAACTGTTAACTGTTAACGGAAACATTTAACAGTAAGGTTCCATGACGCATGCAAAATGGAAGAAACTATAACTGATATGCCATCTAAATATCTTCACATAGTTTCTCTCATTAGCCTCACAAGTGTGGATCAGAAATGCATATGAATGAGACCATAGTAGGAGATCAAAATGATAACTTGTGTTCTAATCCATCAGATGCATGTTTTTTTCTCTCTAGGCCGGTCCATAATTATAAACAAGAAAGAAAACAATGATAAATTGAAGTATGATATAGAGCAGCCTCACTTCTACTATGCATGATGTGGGACCTTTTGGATAAAACCGGACAGCTCCCCTGCCACAAGAGACATCGATGCGTCAAGATTCTGATGTCAACTACAAAGAAAAGTGACAATAGTTTTTTCTATTTTGTATGTGTATCTTGATTAATATTCAGTACTGCATATTCTGAAACTACAGAACTTGGACAACATTAAGTACAAAAATGCCAAACAAACTTGCAACATGCACGGGAAAATTATAGACGCTGATAGAGCAAATATGGAGAATTATAGTTAAGGACATAACAAGTAAACTTGAATAATGTATAACCAATTAACCAGACAAGGAACATGCAAAAGTGTTATTTATAAAGATTCTTACTAGGACTGCCAAAAAGGTTATCTATTGCAATGACACTGCAACATATGTGAAAATCCTAACTTTTATTCTTCTTATATGGATTGAAATTATTGATATTCAGCATAAACCTTGGACAGAGGCCCTAAACATTACTCTTTCATTTCTTTGAGCATTTGATGAACCTAAGTTACTTGCGCCATGTAACTAAAAATGATTCCCACAGCAATCCATGCATTTTATCAATAAGAAAACACAACAGAGATTGAGAAATTGATTCTACAAGGAAGAACACTTGAAGCTGATTTGCTCTGTGTTTCTTCTCATCATTGTTAAAAATACTTACTTGTTAGGAAGACCTTCCAAGGACCTCCAGTGAATTTTCTGATTTGGGATAGGCTGCATGATGATAAGCATGTCAGTTGCTAAATCAGAAACATGTGGTAACACAAAACAAATCAATATCTTAAACTCGTATCCTAACCTGCATATTTCGAGCAAGCCAAGAGTACTCAATATCTCGACCAAATGCATTATACTTCAGTGACCAGCGAGACAAGTCAGGCTTATCTTCCAATATCTGATAGATGATAACATAGCATCAAATTCTCCAAGTCGCGTAAATCCAATACAGTCATGAACTATGTTGGAACTAAATGATTGCAAATACAGGAACCCAAGCGAGTTCGAATTCTAATCAAACTCAGCCAATGGAATCAAAGAATGCCGGGATACTCTAAATAGCAGACCACATAATATCAAATACATATTTTTATAGATTTCCTTACACATGCACACCTTTACAGATGAAATGAAGGGCATCCAAGTGGGAATGGCTTCACGGTCAGCGTAACAGTTATAGGCAACCGAAACCGGCACGTCAACTTCCATCTTAACCCTACATTTAGTCACATACCTTCAGTCATAAGAAAAGAAATGCAAGCATTCACTCAAAGAACAATCTAAAAGTCAATATCAAATACACAAAAAACCAGTGTTCTAAAAAAAAGTTACGTGCTAGTCGGGCAGAGAGGGACTCCTGGGAATTAATTAATCGGGAATTTTTAGAACGCTCCAAAAAAACACATGAAAGTATAGTTAAAGGAAATGGGCAGCCATGAAACTTGAAAATTCTAAGGGAACACACTGCAAAAGAATTCAAAATTCACATGCAATCAACAATCAAAAGGGTGAGAATTTACAGTAAAACACACATACCCACAAATGGGCAATCACAGAACACACATTCCCACAAATGGGTAATAACAGAACACACATAAACAATTAAATCTCTCAACCAATCCGAACCAAACCCATTAAGCTTCGATGAATCAAATACTTATTTGGGGGAAAATTAAAGACCAAGAGTTGATGGGGTTCGAGAAGAGTACGTGCAATCCTGCCACTCCATGACGGGCGAGATAAGGGTTCTCTTCTCGATCGTTCCATAGAGCGATCTGCTCCTGGAGACGACGGCGCGGCCAAAAATGGAAGATCTCAGAGAAGAGCAGCTCCTGCAGCTCGAGATTGCGTTGACTCTGGTCAAATTCGAGTCCCTCCTCAGCCAGTTAGAGCTGGGGCTTGAAGATACAAACACCACCGCCGATGAAGACATTTCGCCGCCGACGATCTCAGATTCCGGCGATTTTCCCGGAAAATTGCTGGGAAAAAAAGTAGCTCCTGTACTGTCTGACTCTGCGGTCAGTGGCGGCCAGAGAAATCAAATCTTTTTTTTCTTCAGGTACTAAGAGTGGCTGTTATAAACTCGTATAACAGACCAATGATATTGTTACGCGTGGTGGGATTTGCATGCACTGGTCGTCGATGTACACATTTTACTTATTGGGCTGCACGTTTATTTTTATTATGATGGGCCGTATTGGGCTGATTGCAGGGAACCCAAATGAAGGGAAAAGAAAATGGTCGTGGAATATTCAAATTTTGCATGATTTCATTTTTTTGTTGTAAAAGTGACTGTTTGCAAATTATATACATTTTTAAAAAAAATAACGAAAATTTCTTACAAAATAAAAATATTTTTATCATTTGCTCTCGCATGTTGTGGATGTTGTGAATTATTCTTCTCTCGCACTTGGAGTGTGGGGTTGGTTTGCAGGGATTATCGAGACGTGGTTATGGCGGCATTCTGTATACGGTTTATAGAGTCTCTCCAACTTATAAAGGTGGAGGCCGTGAGAGTCAGGGAGGCGCTATTGTAGGCCAAGAGGAACAAAATTTGACTGTTTGAAAGTAGTGAAAAGCATCAAGCAATGTAATTTGATCAAAAACCAATTAGGCGGTATTGTGGAT
Source organism: Geranium brycei (assembly GCA_036897365.1). Taxonomy (NCBI): domain Eukaryota; kingdom Viridiplantae; phylum Streptophyta; class Magnoliopsida; order Geraniales; family Geraniaceae; genus Geranium; species Geranium brycei. The sequence continues at coordinate 20,867 of JAYMTP010000701.1, forward strand.
GATTGTCGATTAGCTTTAAGTAGCTTTGCTAGGCCTGTTTGCGTTAACTTTATTTCACGTAAGGGCAATGTGGCCGCGCACGAACTTGCTAGTTTTGCTCTTTCTCATACTAACTGGAACTATGGTGAAGGGTTTGTCCCACCGGCATTTACTGTTGTCGTCCATCGAGATGTTGTTCGAGCGTTATAATAGTTTGCTTTTTCCTCAAAAAACAAATTACGAAAGATTCTCACATGCCATTAAAATTTAGAAAAAAACTAACAAACTCGATTTGAAAAATAAATGTACACATTAAAAAAAATAGCAAGTTCACAATCACATTTTACAAAATACGAATAATTCATAATCACATTTACAATTTTTTTAAAAAGAAAATTACCGATTTAACTTGGTTCCATGAAGTGTGAATTGCAAAAACGCACAAATTTCTTACCAATAATGCACGGATGAGATCATTAGCTTTGTCTCAAAATTATTCTCTCTATTTACAGTTAGGAAAAATAGTTTGAACCTAAGAAAAATACACTATCATTTCTATCAATAAATATCACGATCATTTGAATTTTATACTCATCTCTATCGCTATAATAATTATATTGGTTAAAAACTGCTTTTGATTTATCGTTTTACATCATTCATATTTGATATAAGACACTCCAAAATCCAAAAAAAATCAAATTGGCAATGCGTTGGAATTGGATTTTTCAGTTTCATATTGGGTATATAATTTATATGAAAAAGCAAAAACTACAATATTTTAGTAAAATAAGATACCATGGAACAATTTTGCAAGTTAAAACAAAACATAAATTATAGAAGAATTTCAAAACATATGTAAGATATAAAGTATGAACCCTGTAAAACTGAATTACCGAGAACAAGTTTTGAAACTATGACATCTCGATTTTATCGATCTCTCGAGAACTCTGTGGCTTCATAACAGTTAATACAACTAGCTTAAAGGGTTTTTAAGGAATGGGGTCCAAGAAAAGTCTAGTGAACTTTTAAGGAAAGATGTCCAAGAAAAAGCAAGCACGTTAACTATTCACTTGGAACCCCTGAAGCAATGTTATATACTCACCAAAGTTCACAAAACAAGAGAGGAGTCACAGACCAAAACACAAACTCTAAATCACAATCATATTCAAATTTCGCACAATCATGCTATAAGAGAAAGACCATGTAATTGAATCAGGTAAGGATTCAAAACTGAATTGTTTAATATTGATCCTTTGGACAGTCAGCAAAAGATCTAGACCTTAATAGGAATGAAATTCCAATCTAGCTAATCCAATATGATCATCACTCCACAAATCCAAAAATTTAGGGATCAATTTCACTCAGGAACAGATTCTTAGCCCCTGACATTAATGAAATTCTAATCTGCCCGGTTCAAATTTGATCATCACTCTCCACAAATCCAAGTTCAATTTTTCTTCTTCTGTCTAGAGACCAATTGAGAGATGACTACTCCAAATTTAGAGATCAATCTCACTCACCAAAAGATCTTTAGACCATATCATGAATGAAGTTCTAATCTATCTAGTTCAAATGCAATCATCACGAAATTTCTTCTTCTACTGATTATCAATCTCACTCTCTACTTTGATGAATCTATGACCATAACACAGAAAGGGCCAAACGGAAGAATAGGAAGCAACACAGTTAAAGCAAAACAGCCATTGAAATGCTTAAGCTAAAGCAAACACTGAACTTCAAAATTAAAATGTTTCAAAGCATCAAATATCTAATCTAGCTAATTTAATTTCTTCATCGCTCTCCGCAAATTCAGAAATCAATAGATCCTTATCCCATATAACATGAATGAAATTATAACCTATCTAGTTCAAATTTTGATCATCACTCTCTATAAATCCGAGTTCAAATTTTCTTCTCTTGTCCAGAGGCCAATCAGATGAGCACTCTATTTAGAGATCAATCTCACTCATCAAAAGATCTTTAGACCATATATGAATGAAATTCTAAATATAACTAGTTCAAATTTGATCACCAATCTCCACAAATCCTATACCAATTTACCCAGTTCAAATTCAATGATCACCCATCGAATTGCTTAAGCTAAACAGCACACTGAAAATAAAAATAGAAAACAGAACAATGAAAATAAAACACTCATTGAATTGCTCAAGCTAAAGCAAACACGGAACTTCAAAATTGAAATGTATCAAAAACATCAAACATCCAAATATCAAAGCATAACATAAAAATGTAAACAAACAGATTCTAGGGCACGATTATTGGATCCATTACCGATCAATCCACAAATGAATGAAATTCTAAATAGAACTAGTTCAAATCTGATCGCTAATCCTATTACCAACTTACCCAGTTCAAATTCAATGATCACTCATCGAATTGCTTAATCTAAAGCAGAAACCGAACTACCTAACACAGAAGGGGCCAAACACAGAAATAGAAAACAGCACAATCAAAACAAATCACCCATTGAATTGCTCAAGCTAAAGCAAACAATTCACTTCAAAACCGAATTGTATCAAAGCATGAAACATCTGAAATATCAAAAGCATAAACAAAACAGAGTTCTAGAACACGATTATTGGATCATCATTACCGATCAATCTCCACCGGCCTTCTGGTAAACGTAGGTGAGGCCGCACTTACCGCAGTAGTGTCGATCGAAGTGGTTGGCCATGAAGGTCCCGGCGCCGCACTCCGCATTAGGGCACTCCTTCCTGAGCCTCTGGACCTTTCCAGAGTCGTCGACCTTGTAGAACTGGAGCACGGCGAGCTTGACCTTCCTGTGCTTGTGCTTGATCTTCTTGGGCTTGGTGTAGGTCTTCTTCTTCCTCTTCTTGGCGCCGCCGCGGAGGCGGAGCACGAGGTGGAGCGTCGACTCCTTCTGGATGTTGTAGTCGGCGAGGGTCCGGCCGTCCTCGAGCTGCTTCCCGGCGAAGATCAGCCGCTGCTGGTCCGGGGGGATCCCCTCCTTGTCCTGGATCTTCGCCTTCACATTGTCGATGGTGTCGGAGCTCTCGACCTCGAGGGTGATCGTCTTGCCCGTTAGGGTCTTCACGAAGATCTGCATCTTTGGGGATGGTCGTCGTGGGCAGGAACAGAATCACACTAATGGATGCCTTATATATGTGCGTCGCGGTGTGTTAGGGTTTGGGGGTCAGCTGTGTTCGTGCGGGGTTTCTTAGCCATTGGATCATATACTGGGCTATGCGGCCCATTAAATGCCCAATCTTCAAGAGAGTGATACATATAAAAAGAGGCTGTCAAATTAATTCTTTTGGGATAATGTGTGTATTTGTAAAGAATGACGAAATTATCTTTGTTATCGGTAAGATAAACACGACGTGCAAAATCATCATTAGAATTATCGTACTTGCTGACCATTGGTGGACTGATCGGATTAACCACCCGAAGTTGGCTTCGGTCATTATGTATCACACAGAAGAAAAAGCCTCCATAACAGTAGGTTGGTAGTAAAACGTCATAGCAAATATGGTAGATGCTTGCTTGTACTAAAAAAACAAGCAAGGGTAATTCTCGCTAGACATAAAATATGTTGACATGAGAGGGAACGTACTTACTAGTTATATCGTCCGTGATCACTTGAATTTCGAGGCGTTCTTCAAAAAGATTAAGAATTATTTTTTAGAAATAAATAAGAATATTATTTAAAAATTTTCTAAAAATATTTTTTAACTAAGTTTTGTATGGTCAAATTTTCTAATTCAATCTTTTAGTTGAATTGTTTTTAAGTCAAAAATAATTTTCTAATCTTATGAATTTTTTAGTTTCAAGGGTAATTTTGCTATTTTTGTAGAAATACATACAAGCTGTGATATAGAATTTGTGATATACCGGCTCGTTCCGTCCCTTCATCTCGCCACAGCACAAGCTATGAAATAGAATCTTTATATACCTCACTCGGTTCAGTCAGATTATTGCAAAAAAATAAATCAAAGTTAACGCCGTTTTTTAATTTTTATTCATTAATAAAATATAGAACATCGTCTTGCAGAAGGGTAACAAGTATACGACGACACACTCTTGCCATTTTTCCTTCCATCTACTGAGGCCAATAGCTACTGGCATTGTCTTTTACTTCCTATTTCCAAATGCCAACTCAGAACTTCAAATGCACTCATAAATAACAGCTGAAACTCACGAACGAGTAATGCAAAATATGCAATCACTTCTTCAAACCATACTTTATTTCTCATGCTTATATAGTAATGTTCCGGACATCTACTAGTTGCAGAAATGTACAAATATATTGCAGAGTATCAGAATGGCTTCTTAAAATCAACTATACTATCTTGCATGCTCATCTTGATAAACTTCCTGGATATCTAGGTTTGCAAATTCCTGATCATATATATCACCTAAACATGCATTCGCCGACTAAACTTGGAGTTCTAGTAATGAAAATTGAGCCAATGAACTCCTTATGGTCTTACCTGCTCCCTGATAAACAGTTCTAACTCATATATCTCACCATTTAAGCCGGAGGCTTCTGCAGCAGTCACTTTGTTATGGCATTGAGAGAATGTAAAAGCTTTTCCATGTATCCCTAGTGTCGCCTCGTTTGCTATATCAGCTGTTGATAATGCAGCACTCCTTGATGTCCGCAGCTTGTCACTGAAAATTATTTTAGAACAAATGAATTACAAAACATTCAAGTCAAAGTAACATGACATAACAGACCCAAAGCCCATTCCCAGCAAACCTATACTTATTTATCCTCCACGTATTCATAGGAGTAAGGTCTGTCAGGTGACCCTTAAATGACACATTACACAAGATATATCATCTTGAGACTTTTTGTGCTATTGCTTGTGTGACTCAGCTTTGGCGGTCGGTCAAAGGAGCATATCCATCAAGCCATTTACGGAGGAAGCATTGGAGCTCTGCTCAGATTAAAAGAAGCATCTGAGCAGCTCCTGTACCTCTTTTTGTCCCACGTATTTGACTCAGGAGTCAGGACTCCTCTAATCGTCCTTTTAACAACAGTAAGGACTTCTTAGTGAAAAATTACAAATAAGATAACCCTCATTTACAACATACTGTTTACTACATTTCCATTTACCATCTCTGCTAGAGAGAGACTAAGATTATCAATCAGGTTAACTGGCTGTATCTGTAACCAACCACCAACCTCCTAGGAGAGCAGAAACATACAATACATAGAAGTTATCTAATATCAATGACCTGAAGCAGACAGAATCTGAAGCCTTACATTTCCTTCTCCATTTGTTTCCAGATGAAATCTTTGCTATGTGCCGTTACTTTATCAGCCTTGTTACACAGAATGAGAACTGGTATTCTCTTTTTGACAACGCTTGCATCCGTCAAGATATCATACAGGTACCTTATCACATGAAGCATCAAATGTTAGAGTTCTTGTTGATGTATATGAGCTTCTGTGCGCTAAACTGAAAAAATAAAATGAAAACTGGAGCATGTAAATACTCTGAAGCTGCAGTACGCTTTGCCAGGAAATCCAAAGCATCCACCACAAAAACTATGCCAGCAGCTCGAGGTAACAACTCATGCAGCTTGGATTTAAGACGATCGTGACCAGGAACATCAACAAGATGAACAGGCTTGATTTTGCGCTTCTGTTCAAGATGTTAAGAGGAGAATGAAATGAAATCGGGTCCTTTTCAAACAGATTAATACACTTGTTAACAGATAAAAATGATAAGAAGTATCACCGAGGGTTGTGACATTCTAAAAGATAAAAAGCACACGACTCCAAAATAAATGAAATGTCCAGAACTGCATATTTGAATGTGCAAATTCACGTCCATATCCAAAAACACCACGAAAAAGTATATCACCTTTGTTGTTTCAGAATGTAGCCTGAAACTGCCTTCATTAGTCTCCATTGAAGTAACAGTACGCTGATGGGAAAAGCCATCACGGAGCTGGCAAAGAGACCAAGTTATGCCATTGAAGTGGCATTGGTAAGCATAAAGGAGTACTCATACAAGTAATAGAGCTATTATACATAAACCTATATTAGAATTTAGGAGAAATAATAAATAAAAATAGCATTTACAATTACAAGTATTATTCAAGATAAGATGTCTCCCGCATAAGTTTTTTCAAATAAAGCATTCTCTGAGCTGATCAAATCACATTCTCAGATACATATTGTAGACAATCGGTCATTCAGTAAATCTATTTCTGAAACTACAACTGTTAGCTTTCTAGAACGAATACAGACTTAAAACTAATGTATATTATTTGAAGGAACAGAACCAATAATGCCCAAGCTTGCCTGATGGAAAAGAACAGTTTTCCCGCTCCCACTTAGCCCAGTAAGTAAAATGGTATTGGATTTTGCGTACTTGATGAACTGACCTGCAAAGCAACACCAGAGCATCAGTAAAATGATAATGCCATTTCTTCTCTGACCTAGGGAACGAAATTAGGAACTATACATTATGGGGCAGCCTCTTCCTCTTCTGGAAATTTGCACAAAATCGTGCTTATCAGCTGACAAAATATTTACCTTTCAAGGAACCATTTTATTTTTTCCTTTTGGGCTCTAGTTTGATTCAATTTTCATCACAACAAATATTTCCGCAGAACTATGGTTGCCATGCATTGGAGAAACATAAGCAAATAAGCTGTGTGGATAAATATCCATATAAAACCAATACTATCGTTCTACACAAGACATTTACATAGTTTTTCCTCTAACAAAAGAATCGAAAACCCAAATTCTAAATACCCTTTCCCTCTTTGCCATAAGTGCATTAAAATCTCAAGCTACCAAGCATCCCCTTCATTTCTGTCTCAACCAACAAGATTTAACTCCACTGGTGATTAATGCTACCCAAACACCAAAAATTATAACTTTCCATATAATTTCGGCAAAACAATGAGACCCTTCAGCTAAATAGTTCATACCAACAAATCACAACCACCCAATTGCACAATACGCAACCACCAAGCAAATAATAACATTACAATAATGCAAAAACACAAGAGAAAACGGGTGGCGTACGGAATAAGAGAACAAGGGCCGTTAGCAGAAGAACACAGAGAGCGCCGTAGAGCTGAGGCGGAGGTATCTGGTTCGAGTACTCGAGCGCTTGATGGGTCCATTGGGTCCAGAGCTCCAGCTGAATCTTCAGCTGCTCCGTCACGTCCATCGGATCGGTTCTGAGAACTGAATCGCGGAAGTGGAGAGTGTGAGGCTCCGATCACTGCTGTGGAATGAGAATTTTGCGATTTTGCTTAGCAATTCGAAGTTGGGTAGCGAAAAAGTAGATGTGATTGGACGGTACGGAGCTGGATTAGGGCAAAAATTAGCTGGAATTTGGGGGTAAATAGAGAATTGGAACAATGCGAGAGAGTGGTATCGTTTATGGGAAATGGCAAAGCCCTACAATACAACAAATGGCGGGACCTTGTTTTTTTTCTCCTTTTCGGTTTCTTATTTTCTAGGACACCTATTTTTGTTCCCATTTTGCCCTGATTTGAAATGGCTATCAATCCTATCATTTTATTGCTATTTCTCTTTGAAAAATGAAAACTACGAGTCCCTGTATACTGGTGCTGCAACTATTCTGAAGTTTCCTGCGTCAATGCAACTTGCTAAAACTATAAGTATAATTTAATGAAATGTAGTTTAGGCTGTGCTTGGTGCGATTTTGTGGTATATTAAACCATATCACTGCAATACAATCACAAAAACCATTGAGGACAGACCCCTCCTCCAATCGAAAATCAATTCCAAATAAGACCGTCTTAGCAAGAAAATCAACCAAATATTCGCTGATCTAGGTACGAAATAAGCACTTACATTAAGCAAATGAGATTTTGCTGTTGATTATATTGGAGGAAGTAGCATGCAGGGATTATTGTTTGCTTGAGGTGAAGGCCAAAAATCGTCGTGGCCACTTACTGGCATATTGTCGATTGGGATCCTCATTTTGATTAATTTGTCGTAGAAATCTCTGCTCGAGGGAGTGCTCTTGATCTAGTGAATATCGCATACTCTAGCATTTGTATTCAACATCAGTCACTGAGTAAGAATCATTGATTAATCAGGAGTCGAAGCTTAAAGCTGCAAGAATGCACGTATGTGTGAGCATTGTTCTAAAAGTCTGCAACTTGTCCGATTTATTATGATGAATCCCCGATTAATCTTCAGAAGGCACTCTCCGCCCGCTAGCACCTAATATTGTTAAGATCATTGTATGTGAGGAGAGGAGGTCCCAACCAATTTTACCAGAGAGGCCTTGCAAAAACGCGGGCACTGGGAGAAGAAATTGGCATCCCTCTTGAGGTACCAATTGTAAAATCTCTCTTGAGCATTGTTAATTCATCACAACATACTAATCTCTTAAATTTGTTCTCTTAAAGGTTTAAGGGCCACAAGCAACAATGACTGGCATATGCAGCAAACCAGCAAGCCAGTGCATCACATCACCTGCATAAGCTTGTAAGGTCTTTTTCCACTGCAAGTTTTAGAAGATTTCAATTATCATTTATCACAATACATATCTCTCTACATCTAAATATGTGGCTCATAATTATTTTCTGAGAAACAAGTGCATTCCAGAAACTAACTTATCTTTATTACGATTAGAACCCGAAAGGCCAAAAACCAAAACATACAATATCGTTTTCTTATCTGCAAAATGCATTAGGCCCTACTGCTTCTGCCCGTATCATCTTATTTCAATTCTTCTGTAAATAGGCACTCCACTATATGCTTCATTAAATATGAAAAGATAACATGTAAAGCAAAAAAAATCTTGTAACTTGTCACTTGTGCCTTTTGCATATTGCTTGCAATTATTTTCATTTTCTTATTATCATTACTCTTGTCACCTACTAGACATATACATAATACATGTTATATCGAGTTTGGAAATTTTCATCACCTGATAACATATTATGAATTTTACCTATAAATATGATTTTTGGGTAAATATACTTTTTACAAGGTATCAAAACTTGATTTTTGATCTATACACTCACGACCATCGACTTAAGTATTATCTTTATTTCGTGTAACATTTTCAATCTACATGGGATTAGGAGTGTAAACGAGACGAATCGAGCCTTTATTTGACAAGACTCGCCTCATGAAAGAAGTGTTCGGCTCGAGCTCGACTAGAAAGAAAATGGATAAACTAGAGCTCGAGCTCGGTTTGGTTAATTTTCAATACAAATGTTCATTAATATTAATATGAAATAAAAAATATCTCATCAATTATTAAATGAGCTAGCTCGATATCAGCTTGACTCGATTTGGCTCGTCTAGTTTCATTATAATTATTGATTAAAAACTAAAAATTATATTAATACAAATATATAATTAATTAAA
>JAYMTP010000702.1:0-30178 GCA_036897365.1 Geranium brycei
AATCCCAAACTAACAATGACATCTCTCACATACTCTGAACTCTCATTTATGCAGTCACCCAGATAATCCTTAATGTCCAAGGTCGTTATTTTCTACCCAACCGCCTCTTCATTCCATCCATCAGCGTCTCCTTTTCCTCCGAGTCTGCCACAACTAATTCGACAAATGGATCGCCATCATCTGCCAAAATTCATATGATTCAACTATTAGACAATACGACTTAAATTTTCAATGAAACGTACACAGTTAACGTCAAAACACATAACACTCAGTTTAACCTCAATAGTAGCATTAATTTGTCGTGCAAAACACCACATTCATTCACCAATAAGAAACTACAATGGTTGATCATGCATCGCCTTAATGTTAATCTCTGTGAAAAACCACTATAGTATCATGAACTAATCAGATTCAATTGACCATGACGTTGCCAAGCATATTGATGAAACCAAGCTAACGACTCCCACACATACAAACTACTTGCATGAGTCGACATTTACTATATGACATCACAACATGGATACATGAAACATTGACACATTAACAAAAATTATGCTATCACCTTAACACAATTATGACACTATAAGTTAAATTTAAAATCCATGAAAAAACTATATTCCACCATGAATTACCCATATCTAATTAACCATGGCAAAGCTAAACATAATTATGAAACACTTCTAAGTCCCTTGCTCACTAACCACTATGACTTGACTCATACTATATGACATAATGTCGTGAATAATTACGACAATGGTTACCCCTAACACACTCGTGACTAACAAGAATACCCCAAACTCACTTGTGACTAACAACAATACCCCAAACTCACACATTTTCATGATCGATGGCTCATATATGCAAATCTATGGCATGATCTACCAACTCATTTACCCTATGCAATACTCCATGTCTACCAAACAACACTATCTTATTTTCCACATGCTCTTCTCACGTACTTAAGATGCAAACACTATAAGAAACAAATCAACTTCGAACATGTTTTATCATATTAAAACTTACTCACACCCAACATATGTGGGAACCGGCTACATCAAGAAACATAGCAACACACTATTTGATAACACCCCAACACCCATTAGAGGAAGTTTTTATTGCAAAACACACTACCATCGTCCAAGAAACAAGTCAAGATACAAAATATTTTCTAGCATACATAACATCAAGCAGTTAACACCTATGAATAAACTCGTCATTCCCATCCAGACAGCCCAATTTACAAAGTAAAGTCCTAGAAAATCATCCCCAAAAATGTGGACTATGAAACCAAAAAAACTCATATGTAAACACTACAAACTACTAACCTGGAATCTTGAATTTCGGAATGTTCATTATCCATTGGGATTTTTGCTTCGTCGACATCTTATGCGGCTAATCTCGGATCAGACATTTTTCTGTCGACCTAATTCACTAACCAAATCAATAACCAAACAGTATTAGAGATCTTAGTAATTACTTGCGGTTAATAACCACACCCACGATCTAGCTAAAATAACACCCATAATGAAAAGACGCCCTTGCCCTTTCTGATCCCCAAAATGACCATTTTAAATATTGACAGTCTCTTATTTACGGCGTGTGGCATCAACATCTATAAAAACCAAAGAGTGCCGTAGATCCGAAAAATGAATGGCATACATTAGTTTATAAGTTTTTAGAAACTACCCAAGTTTTTCACTGATTTTGTCCCCATATTTATATCCAATTGCACTATATCAAATTTTCTAATGGGTTTTGAGGCCCATCCAACTTACACCTAATTAGGCTCAGACCTTATTCACATAGCGAAAGGGCGGGAAAATTATCATCTCATTTATTTTGGCGCCATCAGAGCCCTAATCAGAAGCCATCCCCAAATCGAAACCTCCACTGCTGAGGTCTCAGGAGATTGATTGCAACACACACCAGACATGGATTTGAGAGGTCTATCTGCCATCTGCGCAGGTCTGGGCATCGCCGAAGAATTTGACGGCAATCGCATCGCTTACACGAAGAGCGACTACTGCTCAGGTACTCTACTCTCGCTATTTCCATTTCCTCTGATTCATTACCGATACTTGTTTCTGGGCATCAATTCATTCACAGTGATATTCATCTAAGAAATTTACAAGTCGATTTCTTAGATGAATCGACTTCAATGTTTACAAGGCTACAGAAACTTCAATGTTTATAATCGAGAAACATGCGCATAACTAAAGTAACTAGTCATGTTTACTATCTCGTGTTTTTGAGGAGCATTGGGATTTTATTTTATTTTATTTTCATTCAGATAACCTGAAGGATTTGTTGAGATTCTTGAGGCGAGATGATCCACAAACAAGGGAAGTGTTCAAGCAAGTCTGTAAATGGAATATTGTATATAAAGACTTGATACCAATTATTGAACATTGCCAAGACGATCACACATTGGTCTTGAATGCTGGTAAATGGCGTTTTTTTAAATTATTTTTGTCATTGTAGGTAAAATGGCAAAGCCAATTTAGTCTTTACTTTTGAGTCATATATGTTGGTTGGACCTTACAACCAGAAGGTCAACCTTGTTGGTTGGGTTTATTCCCTCTTTTATACACGACACATTCTTTTGATAATCTTTCGATGTTAGTATACGCATTATACAAACGCACTCCCCCCTCACGTGTCTTCTGCACATATTTTTTTCAACTCACTTCCCTCACGTGGGCCATAGTAGGATGTGTCTTCTACTTGTGGGTCACACCATAACTTGGTACAACCAGTGTTCTAAAAATCACTTGTCTGATTAATCCCCGATTAGTCCCCAATTAATTCTTTATAATCTCCTATTAATCCTTCAATCTGATTTATTTTTTATTAGTCCCTGATTAGTCTCCAAAAGACCCTCTCCACCCGACTAGCACCTAGTGTTTCTTAGAATACTGCTTATAGGAGAGCAGAGCCATGAGGAGGCAAGACCCACCAGCACATGCCCAAATTGACACACTCTAATACCATGCAAAATGAGTCATATACATCGGGTTTGACTCCACAACTAAAAGGTCAACCTTGTTTGTTGAGATTGCTACTTCCCTTGTTACATGACACGTTCTCTTCATAGTTTCTTGATATGAGTTTATATATATTCTCAACAACTTTTAATTGCTCTTTTAATTCTAATTTTCCAGTCAAGGTTTTGGTGTTTCTTACTATGCCCGTAGACTTTTCGTCCAGCGATATCCCTCAACAGATAGAATATTTATGGGGGCTGAAGTCTTCAATCACACACAGTAATACTATTGCAGTGATTGTCTCACTTCTAGAGAGTCCACTGGAAAATCTTGAAAAGTAAGTTCTCACACCTCAATATGGCTGATCCCAAATGGTTAAAACGCATGGATGAATTATTTGGAACCAGTTTAGCTGCCCTATATGCACTCAAGAAGAATAGTTTATTATTATTATTTCTTTGTAAGATTACTTTATCATTTGGGTCTTCTTTTTTGATTTTCCTAGGTGAAGGCACTACAGAATAGTGAATTTATGGGTTTAATATTTTTTCTATAGCTTGGCCAAAATAGGGGATTTATTGAAACCATAATATGTTAACAGTACTATCATCAGTTTTCTCACATGGTTTAGCGTTTATTTGTAGCAGGTCCCTTTTTTTTTCTTCTTTTTTTTAATTGTTTCATTATTGTACTATATTTTGTTTTGCCCACCTACACTGTCTTTCGTTATCAGATAACATCTTTGTTGAGCTACAGATTTTTCATTTATTTATATATTATATATTTTCTTATGTAGTTGTTCTATTGTTTTTAGAGATTGCTCTTATAGCTGAAGCAATAATTATTTTTATTCAGTTTTTTCTTTTCACGTCATTTTCTTCCTTGCGCTTTTCGCATGTTTAAAATAGTTAATTTCTGTTATTTTTATCATAGTATTTTAATCATTTTGTTGTTTTTTCCTTGAAATTATATTACACACAGTGAAACATTCACTGAGGATGACTGGAAACTGGTGGAGCTGATACTTACTCTTGTTCGAAACATCTTGGCCATTCAAGACATCTCCTTTCAGCAGAAGGCCTGTGGATCTGCTAGTCAATTTATATCACTGAGGGATAAATTCCTTGAACTTTTGTTTCATGAAAATGTCATGGATCTAATCTTAGTTATAACTCAGCATGGTGGTGGTTCTTATCTTCGTCAAAATAATTTGCTTTTGCTGGAAATTTTCCATTACATATTCCTTGGTCACAAGCCAGAACTGATCGCCAGAATACACGACAAGGGTTCAAAGGTTTCTTTTATTTTGCTCTTCTCTTCCCTTACCTATTTTTTGGTATTATGATTTGCTAAATCATTGTTAGATAGATTGCAAAATTTTAATGGTTTGAAGTCAATTTGCTCCATGTACTATCCTAACTTATAACCTTCCTTTTGTAACCTTTTTAGGCTGATGCAAATTCTAATATGAAGGTTTCATAACGAGCACGTTGGATACGAACCATGAACTCATTCAGTAATTCCATAAATTAGATATTTAACCCCTTAGCTAGAAAATCATATGGTTCTTTGTAACGCGACATGTATACAGAAAGTTATAGAGTGATTTACAATAGAGTTATGCAATGGGGTACTACCTAGTAACTAATAACAATATCTTTGTTACACATATCACTTGATCATATCTAATAATGTCTCTCAATCCCTTTTATATTGAATACTAGAGCACCAAACATGCAAGGGAATGTTAAAATGTGGCAGACTTTGCTGCAAAATGTAGCTTTTATAATTTAAATGTAGAAATGAAATAACTGAAATAAAATTAGTGTACAATCAAAGAACAAATTTGAAGTGGAAATTGACTACTAAGAAACTAACAAAAAAAACTATTTGAGTAATATTAAGTTCTTGATGATATTTTATGCCAGCTGGCTATTTATCTATTTTTAAAATAATTTTATCAGTAGGTTAATGGAATGTATTGATTCCTTATTGTAGGTGGATGAAGACATTGGAGCTTCCCTTGATAATCTGAAGTCTATTATGGAAAAGGAAAAAGAGAAAAGGAGACTTTCTTTACTACACAATGTTGCACGTCATTCACAATTTAGTGGAACATTTACAAGGCTTACCATGGTATGTTATTCCACTGATGATTATGCTTTTAAGAGGTTTAGAGTTGAATGCATTCAATGAATGTTTTTTTTCAACAGAATGGCTCAAAAACTGTAATAAAGGGAAATCCTGTTCCTGCTCCTTGTGCTACACTGCATAAGCCTCACAAAGTTCATCGAGGTCCAGTCAAAAAGATTGTTTGGGACAACGGGAGGGTACCTTCTACAAATGACAAGATTTTAGAGTTGCTCCATGATTTTGTGAACCAGTTCTTAGCAGGGGGTTACAATGGTATGCTCATTGGGATGAAAATTACAACTTATCTTTGCTTTAGTTTCATGCAATTTTGATTTGTATTTTCAATGTAAACGAATTCATATCAGATTTGACGCAGTCAATTCGTGAGGATATTGAAAAGGAACATCCTGCAATTCAGAAGAGCGACATTGTGGTATTTTTCAAGGTTGCTCAGTTTGTTATATCTTTCCAGTATCACAAGTTTTTGAATTTAAAGGTAAGAACTGAAGGGTACATACAATCTCCCTCTACATGCTTGCATCTTAAGGGTCAAAATGAACATATCTTTGAAGTGGTTTGTTGCACATTCTTGTATCTTAAGGTTTTTATGCATGTATGCCATATGGTTCTTAGAGGGTTCTTATTTCCTTGAATCTAAACAACAATTAATTGCATCTTCTGTGCCCCCCCCCCTGCTAACTCATGCATCATCATGTCTTTTCATACTACTTTCCGCGTCAACTTGGGCCTTTCTCTACCCTTATAGTTTTGCCTAATTGCATAAATGGATTATGTTAATCACTTGCTTAGATCACTTACTTCCTTATGCTGTGCGCAAACCATATTATGCGGTTTTCCAAAACCTCATCTTATTGGATTTTTCATTTTCTGATCACAAAGTTGTACTTGGCCTTTAACCAATTTTATGTTGGTATGTTTGAATTTGAAGTTACAAGGGCTATATATCAAGTATGAGTAAATGGTTACATATACTTTATGCACTGTAACATTTATTGGTTGAACCCCTAATTGCTGGAACAAGATCTAAGTGTGGAAAAACATTAGTTGTTTGAAAATGTATTTTATACTATTTTATTCTAATTAAATGAATGAGGATTGTCAAAAATGCTCTGACAATTGTGTCAGTGGATATTTTGAATAAGAAGGTCAAGCTTGTCAAAAAATTTACTAACAGAACTTTAGTTTTGACAGTTGCGCTACTTTATACACATAGTTTTGTTTCTATATATTAGTGTTACATGTTTGATGTATCTCATTTATATGTCCTCATAAATCATAATTGAATTAGTAGTTTTATCTATGTTTTCACTATTGTAATCCAAATTGTTCATCGTGCCTGCAAAAATCTGTGATGTACAGCCAAAATTGGATACAGAGAAATCCGGAGCTTGTAGTGATGACTATGCTGATAACACTCATTTCAAGGGTGATCTATGCGGACCAATTGCTGCATCAATGAATGAATCAATGTTTTTATTGGTCATTTCAAGGTGGCGCAATGCATATGAGGGCTTGAAAGAAACAAATGACTTCAAGTTTCTATCAGCAGCAGGATCACTCATGAAAATTATGGTATCAAACCTTACCCATTGACTTGATGCTTTTATGGACTCATGTAAATTCATCATTTATGTTACTTAATCTCCTATCATCATATTCATAGCTACATGTGGAGATCCAGACATCTATATTTGGGGTAGTTATTTGTAAAAGTCTTGCTTCTGAAGACCTAATAATTTTTTCCTGATTCAGATCAACATGTTAGACATGGTGCTTTATGAATCACCAGAGAAATCCAGGGAGCCTCAAACAGCTCGCATCCTTCTTTACAAGTTATTCTATGACCAGACTGATGAAGGGATGACTCAGTTCCTCTTGAATGTGATTAAATCGTTTGATACTCATAAGCAACCTAAAAGGTAAGTTATTAGCATTTGTTAAGTTCCTTATCACAAATTTCAATCTGAATCTGGATGGAAGAAAAAGCATGTTGTAAGCTACATATTCATCAATGTAGCCTTAATGTTGAGAAATCTGTTAAAGTTCTTAATTTGGTATTTATGTGGTGTTATGGCTGATCATTAAGCAACCTTTAACGTATAATGTGTGATTGATGATGTTCTTTTATACACATGGTCATTTTTCAAATTTATATTTCCATTCCTCTTCGCTGAAATATTATTCTGATTTGTTCAATGTCTCAGTACTGGTACTATTTTCTTCTTTTCCTCAGTGATCTTGCAGATTTGGTAGAAATGGTAAATGTGATTGTAAAGCTTATGGAGAATCTTCAAGCACGTGGTACGCTAAGGGTATGCTGAGTTCTTATCACCAAGGCAGTTTTATAATAGACTAGAGAACTTATGTTTCATGCTCATACTATTCAATTTGAAATCATTGTCAACAAAGGGGAAAAGTAGTTTTGGTATGTTTACCTGTGTCAATAACTGAAGTACCATTAAATATCTAAGAGACCCCATCTGCTGAATTTTGACGTGGGATACATTTGCAAATATGGCCCAATTTTTTCAGCATACAATAAGAAATGGTACCAATCAACTACCTAGAAATGAAGAAAATATTATTTTGTAATGTCATTTTTAGTTTAGTTGTATGATTTAGTTTTTAGGACGGATGCCTTACTTGTCAGTTAATTGTTGGTTGATTAATGAGTAGCGCGTGCCTTATCAATATACTTTTTTTTGTTAGTATTAGTCTTAGACCTGGGTTATATTTGCAAATCTGACCCAATGTCTTCAGCGTACAATAAGAAATGGTACCAATTTACCACCTAAAAATGAAGAAAATATTATTTCTTGATAAGTCATTTTAAGTTGAATGATTTAGTTGTATAATACTATAATTTCAATTTCGAGATGGTTGTCTTACTTGTAAGTTGTTAATTGTTGGTTGTTTATTGAGTGGTAGGTTCCTTGTCAATATACTTTTTGTTAGTATTCATCTTAGGCATATAGGACCAGTACAAGAGATGGAAAACTACTACTATATTATCATCTTTGGAAGTTTCTAACCTGTAGAACTTGTTTCATAGTACCATCTTTGGAAATTGATAACTTGTATCGTTCTTGTCATGCTTTACGAGAGTGATATCTTTCCCGTGGATTTAATCATGTACATCTTATTTTACATGGTTAAGGTTGCAAAAAAATCAAGGAAGGGAAGAAAGTCAAAGCCAATGAGTGACAAGAAGCAAACTGAAACTGAACTGTCTGGAAACTTCGCTAAAGTGCAGAAGAGGACTGGCATCTCCAATAGTGTAGAATCAGCTGATACGGGTTTGCCATGTGAGGAAAGCCTAGTTGATGCAAATTTTGATGGGAAAGGGGCTTCTAATGCGACACAAATTGATGGGCCTGAAATACCTGTATCAAATATGGGTAATCATGAAGGTACTATGCCACAGAGTAATCATGAAGGTACTTTGCCACAGATGGATATCAAGAAGTCTGATAATGGGAATGATGATATATTTGATGGCATGAGTGATTCATCTGGTGATGAGCAACAGGCAGCAACTGATGAAGTTGATTTTAAGGTGTCCACTTTGATTTCAGCTTTTGCAAACAACAACATTATTCAGAACTTATGTTGGTTACTCAAGTTTTATAGGAGTAATTCTTCAAGCACAAATCAGTACATAATATCCTTTTTGCGGAGAATCACCGACGATCTAGAGCTCTCTCCAATGCTATATCAGGTAAAATTTGCATGGATAACTTAGACCATTGAAAGTTGTATAAGAATCCGTATCTTGTATTCATCCTTTTGCCTGAATATAATTGCAGTTATCACTTCTTACTACATTCTATGAGATCCTGGCAGAACAAAAATCATGTCCATGTGAGGAATATGATAATGTAGTGAGTTTCCTCACAACCTTAGTTAGGAAAATGCTCAAGAAGATGAAGACCCAACCCCTTCTTTTTGTGGAAGTTCTCTCCTTGAAGAGCCGCAGAGAATGCCATTATATCAACACTGAATATTTATCACACGAGATTGGAAAGTTGAAGGAACAAAGTAGAGCCTGGGGAAATGTTTCAGGAGATGGATATATAGATTCATCACATTCCAAAGGTTGGACTCACAGAAACATAGCAGATGCACTGGGTGAGGATGAAGCTGATGTTGTGATATCTCACAATAAGTAAGACATGTTTCTAAGCTTCCATGTTCACTCTAACACTGCATTTTTCTCTAATTCCCATGTCCTTGTAGTCGGTATATATGTATAATAATAATCATATGTTTTGGAACTTATTCTAGGAGCTTATACTACCAGTTGTATGCCAACCTCACTCTAGGAGGATATTTCGTTTTATTTGATAAAATGTCTTATGATTGAATTAATAATACTTAGTGTAGAGAATCATATTTAGCAGCAGTGAATGTCTGTGCATTAGACACGTCAACGGGTGAAGATGAAATATGATGATAAGTTTGTAACTTGAAGCACGTGGCGTGCTGGTCGTATGACCAGATCTGTGACAATAATATCATATAGCTCTCCATGTAGGCCTTCACGGAAGCATATCTGTACTGTCGAGATGGGGCCTATGTGTTTGTAACTCATAACAATCTGCTCGACAACAGCTGAAAAATGGCAGAAACAGAGGCAGCACGTGGGTGCGTGTGACACACGTGACGATGGAAGCCTGTGCTTTTGCAGAATGGCCGAACTGGACACCCTAATTCAGTCCGTTCTGGCGGTGGATACTTTGTTTTTCCAAAATTTGGGGCCAATGATACAGCTAAATATTTCATAGAATTGCCATATAATTTATTGACTCGTGTATTATTAGCTGTGTTTCAAAAAGAATATTGATGTTTAGATAGGAATATAAATTATGATTCATTTGGGTACTTTATATTATTATGGATCAATAATATTGGTAAATATCTTTTTCTCTTATGTTGATGCACAACATGTGACTCATATTTCTTTTCATTTTATTTTCTTTTCTTAGTGTCAGAGTCTCTGGTGAGCTGGACGAAGACACTTCTAACAGTGAGATCAACATCCAAAAACAATCTGACAAGTATGACATTCATATTGGCTTCCTTAATGTGTAGATTTATTATTCAATATTTATGGGTTGGTAACTTTCTAGCTGATCTATATATAATTATTGCAGCATACTGGAGCATGAAGCTGAAAAGGTTTCTTTGAGAAAGAGAAGATTTGTTCTGAGTGATGAGATGGAGATCAAAATTAAGGATCTCTTTGAGAAGTATGCTCTGATCTAATTATTTTGTTTGACAACTAGTTTCTCAAAAGATTGAACTGCTTTCAAACTATTGGGAATGCTTTACATATGACTTGCTATATTATTTTTTGTTGTTTCTATGCACTTGTATAGGGTTAGTTAATGTTTATATTCCATATTTTGACAATCATAGCTATTACAGATTCAAAGACAATAGAAGCTGTAGCCGACTTATTGCTGAAGCCCTAGATCCTGATGGTAACCTTTCACCAGCTCAAGTTGCAAATAAGCTTAAACAGCTTGGACTAAATGTTGGGAGAAAGAAAAGGATGCGTTATGCTGGTGCTGTTTTTCCTGCTAATCAGCCCGGGGAAGAAGTACAAGGCTTTGAAAGAGAAATTTCACCCAGTACTGGTTTAAAGGATAGTCTGCAAACACAACCATCGTAAGTATTTTCTAATATACACACGTATTAAATGGCAAATTGGCAAAATTTTGTTCTAAGCTCTTGAAGCAGTTGTGAAGAGGCTAATGGACCATTCATCAAAAAGGGCAGAATCTGCTAACTCTTTAGGACTGTAATTAAGGCCAGACAGTTTCAGCTTTCATTTTTGAAGATAACATATTTAAGCTTTGATGTTATTTAATAGGTATACAAGAACGAGAGAGTGTGCCTACAATGAAGAGGCAATGATTAAAACCTTGTTTGAGAAGTAAGTATTAAAGTCTGTCTTGCTTCCCTTTTTATCTTGACCCTTTTATTTTTTGATCAGAAATAATAGGAAGTGCGGGGATCAGAATCGGCAACCTCATACTTCTAATATGAAATCTATCTGCTTTTCCCCCAACCCTTGGTTATATAATGTTTCCTTTAGTAGAGGGTGTTGGAATATAAACAAGAACAAATAGCTGTTATGCCCTTCTTATGCTCTTATACTAAGAATTTATATGAACACGATTTAATTTACTCAGATTCAAAGACCATAAGAGGTGTAGTTACATGATTGCAAATGCACTTGAAGCTGATAAGGCATTTACGGCTTCCCAAATTTCCCGTAAGCTTAAGCAACTTGGCTTATTTCAACCAAAAAAGACTGAAGTTGGTCTTTGTTTGAGGGACGAGGAGGTTAATGACTTATCTACCGCCAGTATACCAGGCTCTGACGATGAAACATTGTTATCATTGAAGAACAGGTGATTTTAGCGTTTTATATACATATATATTTGGATATCCATTTTTACAGAGATTTGAAAGAAAAAAAAATATATAAATGGAAGTGTCTCGGGTGTTGTTGTACAGCTTGGATGTTATGTGTATAATATTAATATTTCTCCCCTTAATGTTTGGTAGGAGCAAAAACAAGGAGAGCATCAGATTAGCTGATACAGAGCAGTCAAATCTAATTACTGAAGGAACGCTGTCAAAAGATGGTTCAGAATCGGATGATATGTTTTTAAGTTCTGTTCTCAAGTAATCTCTCTCTCTCTCTCTCTCTCTCTCCCTCTCTCTCTCTCTCTCTCTCTCTCTCTCTCTCTCTCTCTCTCTCTCTCTGTATATGTATGTGCTCACACACATACACAAGCCAAAATGACGTCGAAGCAGGAGCTTCATTTGCATATATTATCAATTTTCTCTAGGTTCATTGATTTTTAAATGATAGTATCAAATATACATAAGCTGCCTATTAAGTTCTCTCATGTTCTTCAGATTTGCAATTGGATTTTTCACCTACCTTGTTTCCAATGCATATATTTCATATGCTGCTGATGCTGATGCCTTTATTATTTCAGTAGTATCATTGTTGCCAAGTCATTACTAGATTTATCGGCACATATAGAAGGAACTGTCTGGTTCCAACAATATGTACAAGAATCTGAAAATTCTCTATCAAACTCGAGGAATGGCAGGCCCAAATATGTTGGCACTTTCCGGGATTATTCATATTGAATCTCATGCGAGATAGTAGTTTACGTTTGTTAGCTTAATATCATAGCTAACCTTGTTTGATTTGAGCTTGTAGGATTTATTGACCCTTGTGTAGATGTCCATTCCTACACTTGAGGGCCCTTCATCTCCTTCTGTACCTTTCTTCAAACAGACATAAATAGAAGTCAAGTTGTGTTATAACCCACAAGTAGACAGTCTGCACGTGAAGGGAAATGTTTAAGTATGTTTACGTTGAAAAAATATATGAAAAGGAGCTAAATATAAAGGTTAGGGTCACCAAACTAACAAGATTGATTTTTTTTGCTGTGGATCCCGACCTGATATATTTAATGCAATCATTAATCAAGAAAACTTACTTGGGCACCGAATGAAGTGGAATTGGATCTGCACCCCTATTGTTCCATGTGCACTTCCACAAAGTGGATTCTCTCAATCCAGCTTGCATGTTACAGGGATTTTTGGTTGATGTCAACCATCTTGCGGCCTCCTCTTAACAGGAGGATAGGACTGTAACAACAATTGTCGTAATATATTAAAATAAATGAATATCATTTTATAACTAGGAGTGCAGTTGATGATGAGTGGGTGTTGCAGCCAGTTACTTGTGTCACCCATCTGATAACTAACATTATTGGTTGCAAATGTATGTAGGAGGAAAAACATGCATAGCACCAGAGTGGGTGCTGAGTTGCCGAATCCAAATAACGAAGAAACGTTGTTAGAAGACGATTCCGATGATACATTTTTAAGCTCTGTTCTCAAGTAATTCTTTCTTTCTCTATCTTACACACACAGACACATACCAAAATGATGTAGAAAGCTGTATAGTTTGATTACAAACTGCATTGTTGCATTTCCTGTGTGTTTTCCTTGTGACGACATAGTCCGCCTTCAATAAAAATGTATTTTGCTTCTTTTTTCACCAAACCCAATGCTATTCACCGATTCTCTGACCCCGTTGCTTTTATTTGATTTACCAAGTATACATAACCTGCTTATCAAGCTTCTTTCGACGCGCATTTGCATTTTCAATCTGATTCATTCATTTCATTAATAAAACTTTATTTGTAAAATCATAATAATCTCATTTGATAATCTTTAACGCCTTGTTTTCCGAAGTGTATCAACCTGAATGAACACAATATAAGTTTTGGATCTTCCCAATATGTACTGAAACATTCCTTATGCATTTTCCTTGTAATGCATACTGAAGGGAAACTATAACAGTCTCCAGGCTGAAATCGGAAACATAAATTATATCTTAATTAGCGACATTTTGGCCTACCTTTTGAACGATGTAGCTTTCGTTCCTTTTTTCTTAACCAATGCCATTCTTTTTTATAATAATAAATTCTTGTTAATGCTGATTTAGACTTAATTATAAGTTGTCACCTAGATATTTAGGAATTATCTGGCTGTCAGGCTTGTCGTCACACTCCATTCATGTTATTGGGATTTTGACTCTAGTTTATGGTTTTGGAATAGGAAAACCCGAAAGCTCCATAGGGTAAAAGAAGAGAAACTTCAGAGATGGAGTACAGCCGGTTATGATAACTCTGGAGGTGGTGTAATTGAAGATACTGCAGAGAGGTATTAACAAAATCAAAAGCATTTAGTGGATTTTTTTTTAATGCATTTGAAGGGGTGGAGTGGAGGCATTAGTGTCTCTTTTCATATATTTGCCTGTTTTGGTTTATACAATTAAAAAATTTATTGGGAGGGGATTAGAGTTCACTATGATCATCTGTGGGTAATTTCAGTCTTCGGAATATTAATCTGTCAGCTGTCCTTAATGGATCGTATTTAGTTCTTATACATCAAGTGATTACAAACTTTTATCAGAAAAGCACAAACTGATGTGATATAAATGATGTATAAGTAAGTTATAAGTGGGACACCATCAGTGTTCATGTAAATCCTATTTGAGTTCTATTTGAAAAAAAGTCCTGACACATGTTCTACTGTTGTCAGCATATTGAGTATGACACACAAATCATGTGTGACATGATTCTTCACATAAATGATGGATAGTGTCTATATAGGGTATTTTCATCATCTGCTAAGCTTTTGAGTGTCATGGAAGTAATTTTTTTTGCTCAGCTAATGGAAATTTCATTGATAAAACCAGTAAAAGTTCCCAAGGAGGAAACTAGAACTAGCCAAATACGTCAACAGCAACATAGGGTAAGTTTCGGCAATAAAAGCCAAAAACTACAATGGTACAAAAGAAAGAGAAGAAATAAGGAAAATACTAGTAATTGCGCCAATGTTATGTGAGATAGTTTAAGATGCCTTGCCTTGCAACTGAATAATTGCTTTCCATTTATTTTTGATAACGGACATCAATCACTATCTCTGACTTTCTATGACTGTTTGTCAGCATGTATGTTTGTGTATAAATTGCTCTTTAAATGACGGTTATTGTAACTGAAAACTTACCTTTCAACCAGAGGAGGGAAGAGTGGAACTGAGGAGGATGCTGTTGAGAAGACTAGGAATGTAAATGAGAAGGAATCAGATGGTTTGGAAGAGTTGGCAGATTTGTGGGATGACGAGGGTGTCACTTCTGGAGCTTTATCTGTTAGTAGAAGGAAATTCATGATGGTGGAAGACGACGACGACGACGATGAATGACCAAAAGGTTTCTCTCTTGCAAATATTAAAAATGCACAAGGCATTTGTGCTGGGAGGTGCTTATAAAGCCAAGGATTGGGTTTTGAGGTAGTCTATTTATTTGTATGTATGTATGTATGCTTTGTGAAAGTTTCATTTGAATTACTTTTGTAAAGGGATGGATGGGAGTAATCAATATATTGCTTGTAAATGAGATATTAAGCATGCTTATTTTCATTTTGGATCCATCTGTGAAGAAATGAGAACAACTCCTCTAATTAAGAGTTTGATTGCGTAAATTGTGTAATTCTCCTTCAGATACTTGTATTATTCAATAGGTATATATAGTCCAATACAAGAGTGAGGTGTAATTCTAATATAACTATGAATCCTATACGGGAAATATATGTGATAATAAAGAATAATTATCTTGTGAGAATAGAATAATATACAATAATTATATGTTTTAACTTGCCCCCGCAATTAAAGTATGCAGATGCTGGATGTTAAGACTGGAGCGAAAATCCTCAAAAAGTGTGGTAGGCAAGCCTTTGATGAGTATGGCTGCAAATTATTAAGATGATGATACATGAAGTACACGAACCTGTCCCAAAACAACTTTATCCTGAACAAAATGCAAGTCTAGTTCAAAACCTGATGTCCTAACCCTTTGGCTACGCCCTCAGAATAGTGCACCCCCCAAAATAAAGAACGGAGAGAAAAAATGCAGTACTTCCCCAAGCTCATGCTATATTATAGCATAACCGATGTGTGTTTGTCAACCACCAAAACAAGTTATCCAATTATCTTCCAAATATTTGTGGAATAGATTGATATCTAATAGTTTCTTAACAACAAAACATATTTTTCCAATGTATAACAAAACATATCTTATACCTGGTAGGCACGACGGGCACGATCATGACAAATGTGGCGGATTAGAGGAAGCACTGTAACTCAAGTAAAAGATTATGTAACCAACATGACTCGACAACTGCACTAGCAATGCCACGATATTCAACTTCAGCATTGGAACGAGAATTGATTGGTTGATATTTGGAAGGCCAAGATATTAGGTTATGGCCAAGAAAGACACAATAACCAGAAGTGCAACAACGAGTATCGGGACAACCAGCCCAATCAGCATCGGATAACTAACAGATTTTGGATGGAATGTTAAAAAGATAATTTGTAATATAGCCAAGTGAACATAATTATTTTACAGAGAAGTGCAAAACGACGTGCTTAACACACCTACCAGAATTGCAATTTTACTAGGCCTGATGTGAAGTACCCATCACCTGAACACGTAGAAGACTTGGCTTAGGTTTATTATGACATGAAATCTCTACACAATTTTAATTTTTTTTTATTGAAAATACTAAAATACACCCGACATTTAACACACATCATTTAAACAAAAGTGGGGCAAAAATGTCATTTCACATAAATCACTTACGGAGTGTAGAACAGTGATAATTAGTTTGATTTATGTGACCTACAAAATTAAAAAAAATAGGATAATTATATCATGTGATAATTTTACTCAGCACTCCCTAGAATAAACATAATCTCACATAAACAATCCCTAGAATTATTCTTCTCACATGCACTCCCTTACTTGGACAATTATCTTACTTGAGCATTTTCCGTTAGCTTCCGTCCATCTTTGTCAAAAATTAAGGTTAAAAAGACAAAATTGTCCCTACTTTTGTTTTAAATCGTCAAATGTTATCATTTCTTCCACACCCTCACTCTTTCTCTCTCTTCTTCCCCAACCATTTATATTTTTCACACTATTCCATTTCTCCACTTCCATCAATCAAGATCCAAATCAAGACAATTATTAAATCACATACCAAGGTAAATCGAGTAATGTTGAGTTGAGTAAGAACATATACAAAGACCTTGAGGAATTTTTGGGAAGTTTGAGAACTTTGAATTATAAAATATAGATGGTTGAGTAAAAATAGAGAGAAAGAGTGAGGGTGTGGAAGAAATGGTAACATTTGACAATTTAAAACAAAAGTAAGGGTAATTTTGTCTTTTAACCTCAATTTTTGACAAAAATTGATGGAAGCTAACAGAAAATGCCTAGATGAGATAATTGTCAAAGTAAGAGTTCATACGATAAAAATAATTTTAAGGGGTGTCATTGAGATTCTACCTATTATAGGAGGTGCTGAGTGAAATTATCCCTTATATCATTTTGAAATAGATATCAATTTTGTGCAAAAAAAGTAAAGAAAAGTCACTGCACAATTTGAATAAAAATTAGGGAAAATATCATATGATTACTCTAAAATTTGACGTTTTTTCACCTGACTACCCCTAGAATATTTTTTGGCATTGTGGGTACCCTAAATTTGCAAAATTGTCACCGTTAGCACCCAATACTCATTTCCGTCCATTTTTTTAAATTTTGAGGTTAAAAGACCGAAATGCCCCTACATGCCTTTCAAATTTTCAAAAGCTTACCACCTCTTTTTTCCTTCTCCTTCTCTCTCTCCACTCCATCTTTCTCACTTCTATTTCTCACATAATTCACAATAGAGAACAAAATAATAAATCACAAATTACTTGTCCAATTACTCCTTACCAAGATTTAAATTTTCAAAATGTGTCATTTTATACTAAGATTCATGAACTCGATCTCGATTCACATGCAATATTCATTTTTGGGTGGCCCTCGATTCAGGAGAGGCCAATGAGGCCAAATCGGTGGAGGTGGCCGGCAAGATTCGCGGACCTTTGGCTGGAGATCGAGTGGGCCAGATTCACGGCGACCAAGTCTGGTTCTAACCCAACGAATCGAGATCGAATGTCGTTCAACCCACTCGCGGTTGTGTCGCCGGACAATGTCGTCGAACCCAGATCTGTTCGTCGGAGCTAGATCTCCCGAGCCGAGGTGGTCGAAGTCTTCTAAGCTATGGGCCCAAGTTGGATGGATGATGTTTTTTTAAGTAAAAAAATCAATTTTATGGTGTATGTGAAACTGTTTTCTTCTGATGGATAAACACAAAAGTGTAATGATTGGAGGATGGAACATTTAATTAAGAAATTGCATAAATTATTTAAAGAACCAATATAAATATTTATGCAAAATGGGCAATTTTCTGTACAATTTAGGGGTGGGTGGTTAATAAACATGTCTACTCCAGCAACTCCTCTTTATTCATTCATTTCCAATTCCACTCAATTAAAATAAAATGAATATGAATTAAATAATAATACACAAATTGGGAATAGGTTTGTTGTTACAGAAGCAGACGGAAGAAAATGAAAGTGACCCAAAAAGATCCGGAGAAAGTGATTTGGGATCACCAGATGAGAAGCCCCTCCGCCACCATCATTGCAGCCCTGCCGCCGCGAGGCCTCGCCAAGCTCATGGCGTGGCTCATCGTCTTCCTCACCTACACCGTCAAGCTCTTGTCCTCCCCACGCGCCTGCGTTGCCACCACCGACCACATCGCCTCCACCACCCACCTTACGAACCTCACCGATGGATCGTGTGGTTGGACCATCCGGTGAAGAACAAAGACGCCTCCCTCTTCCCTCGTGTGAAAATCTCAAAGAGGGTTGATGAATGAGAGAGATGGTCCAAAAAGACACATTTTGAAAATTTAAAATATTTACAAGGGCATTTCAGTCTTTTAACATTAAAATTTAATATAGTTTTGAAAAAATGGACGGAAACGAGGATTGGGTACTATTTTTTAAGAGTAGTCAGGTGAAAAAACGTCAAATTTTGAAATAGCCAGGTGACATTTTTCTTAAAAATTAATAGGGAAAATTCCATTTAACTACCTTGTAGTATACCAATTTTTCACTTAACTACCCAAAAAAAATGAAATTGGCTTGAAAACCTCTGAACTTGCTTAATGTGACGCTTTATGCTGACGGTGTTAAATTGTTGGCAAGAAGTCCAAAATGCTTTCAATTAACCATCAAATTTTTAAAAAATTACCATTTATTCTCTCTCTCAATTTCTTATTTCCCTCTCATTCTCTTCACATGACCAGAAATTAACACTGTCAGGTCTAACTAACATGTTAGACAAGTTCAAGTGGTTCACAAGCCGCCAGTTTGATTATTCATGAATCTAGATGTAATTTTCAGATCTAGGTGAGACCTCTGGCTCCTTAATATAGGTGGTTAACGAAGAAATTGAACCAACACTTTCCAATTGAAATTAGTAATAGAATATGAAATTATATCTCCCATTTTACCATTAGAAACAGAGCAAAATGAGGAAGTGCATTGCTGTTATACAAACACAAGCTCTATCTCAAAGATTTCGTAGACAAACATACTGATATGTATGTACATGTGCATTGTTCCTTGTTTCTTGAAATATGTTATGCTTATATTTTGCTCTAATTTTTTCAACACTTGGCTCTACGAGATAGATTTGATATGCCAGGGCATTATGTTCCTGAGAATTGGGGAAAATAATTTAAGACTATGACGGTGCATCCTCACATCTCGTCATCAATCTCAAAGGTTTCATAGTAAACAATAAATTCGTTAACAAAAATAATTGTATCCTAAAATGGATGGAGATGGATGTGGTTTTGAAAGAAATCAAAGGGTGCGAATTAGGAGATCTAAGCTCGATTTCAAAATTGGTGTTTGGCAAAAACCAGTTTGCCGGCCCCACTACGTCCGACCACAAACCATTTCGCCGACCCACAAACCAGTTTACCTTTCTCCCTTTCCTTTTCTTTATTTACTAATTTCTTTTATCCTAAGGGTAGTTTAGGCATAGGAATTACAATTTTCCCCGACCATAATGATGTGAAATCGATCTAAACTGATATTTTCCATACATTTTAAAAGCCGGCGGTGATCTGAAAAAGCAAAGCATTAACTTTCAGGTTTTGTGCTGGTCAAACTATGGCTTCTAAGCTCTTCTTCTCGCTCCCTATGGCAGCTCCGTCGCTGAATCGGCCATTCATCTATTTCCGGCGAAACCATAACACCATCTCCTCAACACATTCATCATCATCATCATCATCTGGAGATTGCGCTTCTCTCTCCAACAGAAACCCTCGCCGTGTTCGATCTGTGGCCGTTCGCTGCAATTTCAATTACCCTCTCATCTCTCCCAACGACCAATGGGGCACCTGGACCGCTCTCTTCGCCACTGGTGCTTTTGGAATCTGGTAACCATTCCCATTCGATTATGAGTTTTTGTTTCAGATTTTAGATTCATTGGTGTTGATTCGAGGTTTAAGGTCGGAGAAGACCAAGATCGGAAGCACATTGAGTGGAGCGTTGGTGAGCACTTTGGTGGGACTAGCTGCGAGCAATTTGGGGGTTATTTCATGTGAAGCTCCTGCTTATTCGATTGTGTTGGAGTTTCTGCTCCCATTGGCTGTTCCGTTGCTGCTGTTTAGAGCAGATCTGCGGCGTGTTATTGACTCTACCGGCACGCTGCTCTTTGCTTTCTTGATAGGATCAGGTAATTTCTTCCTTGTACATGAATTTGATTATGAATTCACTACAGTGTACTGAATATCTATATTACTCTTTGTGAAAAATCAGATCAGCTGCAATCTTAAAAGGAGTATTTTAGTCAAAATGGCAAAAAGGAGCCCTCATGTCCTTAGAATCAAGAATCGAATTTTTTTAAAAAGTTTTTCTATTTTATTTTATAATTAAAATTTGTATGATCACATTTTATAGTTAAAAATTATTGTTTTAAAATCTTTCATGAAAATCTTAATTTGAAGGGCCATTTTAACATTTTTTAAAAACTAAATACATTTTGCATGAAAAAACAAAGTTATCATTTTGTCATTGACCAAGTATACAACACCTTGAAAAAGTGTACTTGGCGGAGTGGTTCAATGAGGCTCTACCTGGCCAGTGGCCAAGGTTCAAGCCGATTTGCTTTCTCATGGGGGGTTGGGTTTGGGTGGGTCACTGGGTTGGCCCTTGGGCCATGTAAGGGTAGCTAGGAACTTCAGAAAATCAACTGTGTTGATCTATGACGTATTTAACCCTCCTTAAACGTATTTAACCCTCCTTAAAGTGTAGAGGGTGAGTTGTAGACATCATTATGTAAGTTGGCAATGTAAACTATTTAGTGAGAGATGGTAAGGGTCACTTTTAGGAAAGTTTTGCTATTCCAAATGCCATACACTTGAGGACTGGAGAGTCAGAAATTCTCCCACTCCCACATTTAAATGGCCAAATCTAAAAGTTGTCAGTGGTATCTATTTTATACTACATTTATCAATTCATGATCATTTTTTTTTCTATTTCCATCCAGTCTTACACTAGATGCATATATGTTTGTGCAGTTGCTGCCCAGATTTTCTGGAATTGCTGTGCCCGCCATGTGCTTATGTTTAAACATTCAACTTGAAACATGATGCTTCTTTATTGCTATAGTTTCAGTTACTCTTAACTCAAATATGTGGATCTAACCGAGATGTGTCAAGAACTGGAATTTTATTATTTTCTGATGCATATTCTTGCATTTCAAACAAAAGCTAAGATTTTAGGGCATGTACAGAGTAAGTTTGTTTTGTCAGTATGGATTTGAAGGTCACCTGTAAAGGAGAACTTTGTGTGAAGTGTTGTCTTGGATTTAGTCGTAAATTATGAAAGTACGCCCATATTGTCATATAAGATTTGCGGCGTTGCCTTTCAGAAGCAATGTGATGTATATCCACTTATGCCCCTTATTTTGCATTACATATGTTGTTGCTTTTGTCATTTCTTCAGTGTTATCCTAGGCTAGGTGACCTACTTAGAGCCTTACGTGCTATCAATCTTGGTTAGTGGAGAGCTATCTTGAAACATGTATGATATATCAGTTCAAGTATAGAATATTTATGCCCATTGGGTGGAATTTTTTTGGTTAGTCTCTTCTCTTTATACGCCTACAACATATGTAAGTGCATTGCAATTAGTGATATTAAAGAACAGGTACGGATAGTGATATGATATAATCAAACTTGAAATTACCATCACATTTTTCACTTATGAAATAACAAAATAGGTACAAATATCCTTTAGTCAATTAGGCAATAATTGGATTGTGGAGGGTTTTTTCCCCTTCAGATTTATCACTTGGAAGCTTTGCTGACAAATTTTCTTTTGCTGTTTGACAGTTGGAACTACAGTTGGAACTGTAATAGCATATTTACTTGTGCCAATGAAATCACTTGGTCAAGATAGTTGGAAGATAGCAGCCGCACTGATGGGTCGACATATTGGAGGAGGTAATTTCTGCATACTCAGATTTGTTCTCGTTTACAATCTTCAGATTCAATTATGACTTAGGTGGTCTTACATGCTGACTTAACAAACTGAACTTATAATGGAAATATAAATTTTGTATCGCTTCATGAAAGGAAAAGAAAAACATATTGCAATTGAAGACTAATCAGTGCCACACTGACTTGACTATTTTGTACGGACTTGGCTTTACTCTTTCAATGATGTGATGTTTGTTTGTTGCATTGAGCTTGTAGATTGTAAACGATTTTCTTCATATGGTTTAATATATAATATACATTCACATTCAGACCTATCATGACTTTGCTTGTTCATTTGTTCCCTCTTGTAGTTTCTCATCTCTAAATTGAGGTTCAGGCACTGTTAATTTCTGTTGTGTCATTTAAGAGTATCACAATGGGACTGAAGCAGCTCCTCTTTGTTTCTGATTTTTCTTAGCTGTCAACTATGTTGCTATTGCGGATGCTCTCGCTGTTTCTCCATCAGTTTTAGCTGCTGGACTTGCGGCCGATAATGTTATTTGTGCAGTATATTTCACGACGCTTTTTGCGTTAGCTTCCAAAATACCCCCCGATGGTTCGACATCAAGCAATGGTGAGCAAGTTAATTTTTTAATGCCAATTAATTACACTTGACCTCCCTCACGTCACGTCAGATAGTTTTGATTCTTTGCCATAAATCAAATCAAATGTTCTGTTTGCTTATTATACATAGATGCTAGTATGGATAAAGGATCCAAGGTTGGGGAGAAAGGTGGTGTGCTACAGAGTGCGACGGCCCTTGCTGTTTCTTTTGCCATATGCAAGTGTGGTAGTTTTCTCACTAAATATTTTGGAATTCAAGGAGGCAGTCTTCCCATCATAACGGGTATCGTTGTTGCATTAGCAACAGTGTTTCCAACCCAGTTCGCTCACCTCGCACCAACTGGTGAAGCTATGGCGTTGATTCTGATGCAGGTGAGGAATCATTTCCTTTCCAACCTTTTGGTGATAATTGTAGCACATAACACATAGTGAGTGAGTTGTTGTTGTGGATAAAACAGGTATTTTTCGTGGTGGTGGGTGCAAATGGGAGCATATGGAATGTGATAAACACGGCGCCTAGTATTTTCATGTTTGCTCTTATTCAAATTTCTGTCCATCTCGCTGTGGTTCTGGGATTGGGAAAGCTGTTGAGGGTGGACAAAAAGCTTCTGCTTTTGGCATCAAACGCCAACGTCGGGGGACCAACCACAGCCTGTGGAATGGCCACGGCTAAAGGATGGAATCTCTTGGTTGTCCCTGCCATTCTTGTTGGCATATTTGGAATCGCCATTGCAACATTTCTTGGCTATGGCTTTGGTGTTACAGTTCTCAAGTACATGTAGAAACAAACTTCCCTTAACATGTGTATGGCTTTAATCGGCAATCATACTTCTTTATATACAGTTCAACTGCCCAACATCTTGGTTAAATTCTGGGCCGTCTTGTAAGGTCGCCTGCATATCTGACGGAGTGGGCTGATGAGGTTGGAAGCCGTCAGTCCTCTCTTTGCTGTTCTTTCCCGTTTTCGACTCAGACCTGTTTTTCTGAAATTTCACTCAAATACCTATGAGTCATATATGACATATATAACTAAAAACTATCAAAACGGGGCGATACCAAGTTTAAATGAGGAGTTTTGTCTCCAAAAGGTGAGAAGAATACTTTCATCAATAACCTTCAATAGAATATCTCATCATTATCGGAGCTAAATGATACCCAATGACTTTCTCCCATTCATTTTCATTCTTCAGATTAATTGTGCATTAGTAGTGAATTTAGTTATTTAGAATTTAAGTAGAAGATAAAATTTTATTTTAGTCTTTATCTAGCCTCGTTAAATAACTGGAAACCAATGCTAGTTAAAAACACGTCTAATCCAGCTTACTGGAGTTTGTAAATATTAGTAAGCAATCACATGTGCATTTTTTTTATTAGCAAAAAGCGAAATTTTATAAATAAAATAGCAATTGATTCCCAATAAGAAAAAAAGACTTTTAGAAAATACAAACTAAGAAAGAGAAAAGAGAGAAGAATAAGAAGTAAGAAAAAGTGGAGAACCATTGGAGATCTCTACATTACAGAGGCATGATTTGAGAGGCGCAGGTTATAATGAAGCATCCCTGAAGACGAGGTGCAAGACTCAATGATTTGAAGAGAGCTTGGCCAAATTCTAGGTATCAATAATTTTGATGGACTGAATCATTTCAACATGCAACATGCAAAAAGACATTGTCATAATACTGATTTAAACATGCACTTATTATCGTTGTGTTTATCCCAAATTCATAGAAGGGTGAACACCAGTATATTTGTAGACCTACCCTTCCCCCTTCTATTAAGGTATTTGAAGTGTATCATAGGGTCAGTTTGTAGACCCCAACATGGATTACAGCAGGGGTAGTATAGAACCTTTGGTGGTTGATGATGATGAATGCTCATTTGAGAAGTTTAAGGCGATAGTGGAAATCTTAGGTTACAACCCAACGATCAGGATATCTTAAAGAGACTGAATTGAAAGATGATAATCAAAAGATCCTAACTTTGATGAGAAGATAGAAAGTGATGACTCGATAGAGTCATTTATAGATGAGGGAGTATGAATTAGAAAATGAATTTGAAGGTGGATCTAATTCCGAAGAAGGGACAATAGACGAGGTATATGGTTGGTTGAATTCTGTTCGTTTCGATGAATGTGGGGAAAGAGTTATTGAGGAAGCTAAACAGAACATGCTAATGAAGTTGAACAACAACGTATGTATGAGTGGTCCAAATTAAACTACCCTGACATTGTACGTCCTAAGGTCTTCAAACCTCCTACAAGGTCTAGGGTAAGGAGGAAGAAACATGAGTCAGAAAACGTGAAGAACCCATACAAGGGGAATGGAGCTACTTGAGAAATATTTTGTTCATCTTATCAACAATAGGGTCATCACATAAGGACTTGCAGTGCAAAGGACCATGGAACGACTACTTCAGTAAGAACTACTAGGAAGAAGACTAAAGGCGAGTCTTCAAATAGCAAAAATGGAGCAGAAGTCCGTGTATTACAAGATTGAGGCATAGCTCATAGATCTGATGAACAAAAGGACAGTACCAGTTTGGAATACAAGTTGAGTTTGCTTTTATTTGTACCATTTTAGTTGATTACTTCTGAGGTTAGGTTTTCTAGGCATCATGATACCTTCTATTGTGTTCGGTTAAGTTTTATTACAAAGGTGTTGAACCTATTATACATTTTTCTTCAGGGAAACCTTCCTTTCAACAGGATCATGTAATATTTATGCTGCATCGTCTCAGTTTTTATGTAGAAGTAATGAATGCAGGATTTATCATAATATTCCTAATTCATGCACAACCTGATCTGTAACTGATGTTTAATGAATTAAGCTAAGAACATACAACAATTAGTATAATGCTGATAATAGAGTGTAAGGGCCACCCACTGGCTTTCTACTGCTACCAGAAATGCTCCCTAAAAGGTTACAGCATAAACTGTTCTTTGGCATTACAGCTTGAACCATACATTACATGTTTTCCAAAATTATGGTACTACCTAATCGTAATCTGATAATAGATTATACATTGGAAGTCACTCCAGTGTTCCACGGGACCAGTACTCGTTGACAAGCCGCCCAAACAGAGAGTCTTCTCTCTTCATCAATCGCATTGGCTCATCGTACTCCACCAGTTTCCCTGATATTCATTCAAAAAACGCTTATTCAGATATTCCTTCCATGAATGTATGTGTCTATGCATATTCAGATAGATAGAAAGGAGTAAAACTCACCGTTACTGATGGCAAGTACCATGGTGCAGTCCATAACCGTCGGTATCCTGTGTGCCACTGTGATCACCGTGCTATCTGCGAATTCGGTCCGGATTGTTTTCTGCAGAATGGTGTCTGTCGCATTGTCTATTGACGCAGTTGCTTCATCCAGCACCAACACTCTACTTCTCCTCAGAATAGCCCGTCCTAAGCAAAACAATTGTCGCTGCCCCATGCTCCAATTTGATCCGTCATCCATGACTGATCCACATTTTCACGTATCATTAGTTGCAAGTTCATGAATAACAGGTTAGTTATGGAGTGTTGAGTTGAAACATTACCCAATGAGTCTAAACCCAGCTCTTTCTCCTGAACCGCCTCTCGAAGCTGACACTTCCCGAGAACCTATCAAAAACACATATTATTGTATCTTTCCCGTGCTCAAGGATAGTGTAAACTAGGTTATATACATCGAGTCAGACTTCAGGTTAACCTTATTAGTTGGGATTCTATCCATGTGGGTTTCTCCCCTCATGTGTAGCCTTCTACACATGTACCATAGCAGGGTTGAACTTCTGCATATGCACCGGAGTATACATATGGGGTGTAGGCACGGGGAGCCCACAAACAAGGCCCAAATCGACTAATTATGGTACCAGGTAAATGAGTCATATACATCGAGTTGGCTCTAGAAGTCTACAACTAAAAAATTAACCTTATTAGTTGGTTTTATTCTTTCCTTATATGTATCTCACATTATTTTCAATTCTTTCCATGTGGGTTTAGCTTCTACCTCTCATACTTGTACGCGTGGGGTTTATTTCGCTTCACGCTCGTATGCATGAATCTTTTACTTCAACAAAAAAACATCATACTAGTACTAGTACTGGGAACATAACAGGAAAATATGTGAAACCTTACCTCCCATATTTCTTGGTCTGTATGCTGAGACAAGGGATCCATATTGTACCTCACAGTTCCATTAAATAGAGTAGGATCTTGAGGTATAATTCCAAACCGTGACCTTAGATCATGAAGTCCAATCGTACTGATGTCTATACCATCTACTACAATCTTGCCTCCAACTGGCTCCACCAGGCGAAATAGAGCACCTATAAGAGTAGTCTTCCCACTGCCTGTCCGGCCAACAATCCCTATCTTGTTCCCTCCTTCAAATGTGCAACTGATCCCACGAAGAACAAGCGGTGCATTGCTTCTGTATCGGATCTGCATAAGTCATCAACTTTCTTAGTATACTACTAATCGTTTCATAAAATTGAAAGGTAAAAAATTTACTTGTAAATCCTGAATTTCCACTTTTCCCACAGCTGGCCAATTGGGTGGAGGACGGTTTTCTTCAATCACTTCTGGAGCTTCACTTGGTACATGCATGTACTGATTAAGCCTTTCTACTGAAATTATGTAATTTGCAATAGTGCACTGGTTTTGTATTGACATAACAAGGGACATGTTTAATGAAAGACCATATGACAGTGCCATCCCAATAAATCCTGAAACACCATCACAAAACATCGTTAGATGGCTGATATACAGGAGCATGTAGATCAATGGCATTCTGTGATATGATCTGAAAATTATACCCACCACTGAATTTCCAAGAGATCGGATTGAGACATGATGCACAAAAAAGACGTTAAAACACTTACCAGAGCTAAAAGTTCCTGGAGGAAGCAAAACCATACAGAGTGCGGCTGAAGCAAGAACAGTAGCACTCAGTGTTTCTAGCCGTTGGATCAGCCACTCACTTGCTGCAAAACTGTGAAAGAAGGGACTGGCATTTGTGTCGATGAGGTAATGGTTCTTTGCAGAGAATCGTTCTTCCTCTTGGAAAGCTCTTATTGTGATGGCTCCTGCTACAGACTCAGCTATATGGTTTGCTACCAAGGATTTGGTTGTGCCATTTAGACGCATCAACTCTTTCGCAGTGGAAAAGTAATATCCCTGTTAATAAGTAATGTTATATTCACATCAAATTTAATATTCTTGATGGATCAACACACCAACATATAAAACTTCTTTGAAAAGATAAAAGAAGAGACTGGCACTAGCATACAGTTATCTAGAGACATACTACAAACAGTGTTGTTTTTTACTATGTTTTTTCCAACTAACACCCAATAATCCCACACTGAATCCTACAGGTCATCTTCTTTAATGATTTCTTATTTACTGCATGACATTCAAGTAGCTCCAGCAAGGCCGATTATGCATATACATGTCTCCTACCGTATAAAACTACAAGTTTGCTTTATTAAGGAGTTCTATTAAATGCTTTCATGTAATTCAGCCAAATGTCTTGATCATGCATCTAAATTCTGTTAGCCGTGGTCGCAAATCTTTTAAAATCTGCTTCTACTTTATCAAATAATCATCCTCTGTAGTTACCTGCAAGCGAATTGCCAAGTAAATTATGGGTACTGATACAAACAAGACTTGCCAGGTGACAACAGCTAGAACTCCAAGATTGGCATAAGCATTTATGGTGGCCCCAACAGCATAGAGTAAGCAGAATGAGACATCGAGATCTACAATGCTCAGATCAGATGAAACCTGTATATGCATTGGAGTGTTAGTCTTAAATCACCGTTAATGTATAAAGAAGCTGAGTTTAGAATACATACCCGGCTAAGTATTCTTCCAAGAGGAGTGGAGTCATAGAAAGACATGGGTGCACGGAACAGGGAGTTCAGTAACTGAGAAAATAAAGACTTGGACGACTGAAGACCCAAAACAACTATTGAAAGAGATCTACATAGTAAAAACATTGTTGAGCCAACTCCAAGCAACAAGTAAACCACAATCAACCACAATGTGCTAACATTTGGATTTTCCACATTTGCCGCCATCCAAGAGTTCTGTCCTATCTGACCCGACACGAAAAAGATATGAGATAGACCGGCTAAGGAGAAGTACAGGTAGCCTTTACTCTGACCCAAATATTGCATATATGGCTTAAGCCCCCTGTCTCCTGTTTCTCTCTCTTCTTCCTTAATGAGTTGCTCACCTTTAGATGCTTTAGGTTTTTTCTCCACATAGGTCTTACTAATCTCTCTTGCAGATGACTCGTATTTCTGAGTAGAAGTAACATCCGCAAGCCTCTCAGAACCAGCAGTCTTCTTGTGCGCATTGACAAGGTCTAAAAAATCTTGGCTAGAGGCCAATAACTGATTATACGGAGCAGCTTGGAGGATTTCTCCATCTGACATCAACTGGAAAATAAATGAAAATAACCTGATCAGATGAAGCTGACAAACTGAATGGTCATATTAAAATTCATTTCCTATTGAATAAAAAGGGAACTAAGCCTAAATGGAAACTCATACTAACCCTTTAAATGACCATACACATTAATGGTGAGGGTATTTGGTTTTCATTTTGTCAGTCCAGAAAATTCGGAGTAGTTTCATGGAACATTAAAATGGGAGTTAAACCTTGATCAATTATCTAAAGGTTGGATCTAGCTAAGGAGTCTTTTTTTTTGCTCAGCGAAAGAAAAGATTTTATTGCTGAAACCAACTAAAGCTTCCAAGGAAGAAACAAGAGCCAGCCAAAAAACAATAAAAAAGAAAAAAGAGAGAAAAAGAAAGGAAATGAGAGAACAAAAGAAACAAACAAAGAAAGCGAACAAAGGAAAAATCAAGTAACCCTGTTTTTTATCTCCATTTCCTCAAGGAGCTTAATCATTTGGGCATCGGTCATGGTACTGGTGATACCCATCGATTTGCATAAATCCCAGCTAAGGAGTCTTAGAAGATACAAAATCACACATCATCTGGTAAACCAGAAGTTATTAGGTGAGATTTGACCAGCCAGTCTTGAAGGTAAAATATTTTAATACACTGCAATAGTAATCACTTCACAGACAATAACAGGTATCTAAATAGTTTGGCCTTAAAGCAATGGTGAGTAATAGTTGACTGACTCAACTTGATATGACTTGTAAAACTTGCACGAGTATAAGAACCATCATAATCATTCTCATGAGAATGATAGAAAATAATATATAAGGCTAGACGTGTTATTGGAAGAAAGCATGTATGCCCGACATGACTAGCTCAAGGCTATTATTTAACGAGTTCAAATCACCAGACAATGAAAAATGTTAAGAAAAGTTCCTACTAACCAAGACTGAACTGAATGCTGGCAGGAAATCGACTTGGTGGGTCACAAGTAATACCGTCTTTCCTGAAAGT
>JAYMTP010000703.1:0-30152 GCA_036897365.1 Geranium brycei
TCTGGATACACGTTGTCTCAACGTGCAACACGTGGCAACGAGATTCTACAGTGCACACTTAAGGATTCTATGGGTCCATCACGTTCTACAATTTTGCACTACACGTTCTACAACATCGCACTACACGTTCTACATGGTTCTTCAATTTTGCACGGGTCCATCATGTTTTACAACTTTACACTACACGTCCTACATGGTTATACAACATTGCACTACTGTTCTACAGTTTGGACGTTTGGACATTCAGATGTGGTTTGTAGCGGATTTCTTCTCTATATTATTTAGATATTCCATTATACATGATTCATAATTTAAAACTTCTATGATCCATTGATAAATTGCTTAGCTTATTTTATGAAAGTCATGACATGTACAATATTTTAAATTGAGAGATTTATATTTACTACTCTCAACTTTATACTTTTTTTACTTCACTTTCAATTCAACGCGACCAACTATAAAAACAGACAGAAAATTTCCTGTTTTGAAATCAACTTTTTTAAGTTACTGAAATTGTCCTTTGTTATAAACATAATAAAATAAAAACAAAAGCTCCACTGTTCTTCTTGGTTGAAACCTGAAGGTCCTCCGCTCCACAGAGGGTCTTCACAGCCAGAAGCGGCTCCACAGCATCAGACAGAAACCTTCCTCCTGCGACGTCTTCAGCGCGACGGGAGGCGCGGGACTGGTCAGATATGAGGAAATGATCACCAAGATCGGGAAGCACGGTGAGGACCGAATCACAGATCGGGAACTTGCTCCGATTTGCAGATGGGACGGAGCCTTGACCGAGACAGGGACGAGATTAGAGCTCTCGATGGCCTTGTCGTCGGCTTTCTGGCATGGATGGAGACAACGACAAAGCTCCTTGAGTCCACCGGAGCATATATGCGTTTTTGAGTTTTAGAGCAAGGCCTCGTTGTTGCCTTGCTCCTTAGCCAGGCCAGAGCTTGAGCTCGAACTTGAGTTTGACGGAAACAATCACATTTTCTTACCCAATCCCCTCATCATCACCAAACAATTATCCAATCACACACTCGAATATCACAAACCCATCATTTTCAGAGTACACAATTCGAAAACCCATATTTGATTTTGCTCTGTCGATCCCTCGATCAAAATGGTAAGAAATCAGAGATGACAAAGATTAATCAAAACTTGAGAAGGGTAAGAAATCAGAGATGACTTGAGAAACTAGATTTGATTTTGCTCTGTCATACCATATTTCATTGTGCTCATCTAAAAATCAGATTTTCATTCTAGAATTAAAAATGAAAACAGAATTTGAATTAAAAATATTAATTATAAAACTTTAATTAATAGAAAACAGAATGGGAATTGAAAATTTAATTATTCATTTATGCAGACGGATGAAGTAACAATGACTTTGAAAATTAGGGAGGGCAAAAAATGGCACTATTGAAAATCTAAAAGACATGCAAAGGAATTTAGTACTTTCATTTTATAATTTCTAGCAACACGTTTCAGTTAATTCTAGATATTTTTAACAAGCATAACATAAGGGTAACAATTCCACCTACAATATGAAAGCTAATTTGATTAATTCTAGAAAATTTTGAAAAGCATAACACAAGGTTAACAATTCCCCATACAATCCGGAAGCTAATTTGAGTATTTGGCAAGTCTTCAGCTTGAAACTTTGATTTCTGGAAAAACATCCTTAAAATTGGGTGGTAAAGATCCATAGAAAACTAACTAGGCCCGAAGAAAGAACAATAAGATGACCACATACAAACTCAGGAACAAAAGAAAAGGATAACCAAATGGATTATATATTTTTTACAAGAAAAACAAATTGAAATAGCTTTAATCCATAATAGGTAGAATAAAAATGTTAAGCTATGTGGAATGCACTAGTAATTTCTTATCATAAGAGAAGAACCTATAAAAATTCAAGACTAAGTTTCAATGATCTAACCTTTTTCAGTCGCTAGCCAAAAAAAAGAGTTATACCTGTTAATTGCCCATACTTGATCATTTGGAAGCAGGCGATAGGATTGGCCGAATAGCAGCTTTGAAGTCTTCGTAAAATCTTTGCTCGGAAAACATGCTTGCTCGTCGTCTTGCAGCTGCAGCCATCTCGAGTCTCTCACTTTCCGGCATTCTTAGAATTTTCAGGATGGCCTCTGCAAATTCTTCTACGTTACGGGCAAGAAATCCTGTCTGCTGTCCATCTTGTTCCAAGACAATGTCCATTTTCGGGCCAGCGGAATCATGAGCTGAATAGGCGAGGAACAATGTAAGCAACGAGAATGTACATCACGAATAACTCTACTCAGCAAGAGTAGTGCCCAAGTGTTAACAATTGAAAAGGCAAAGATACACACCAATTGGGATGGCGCCGGCAGCCATATACTCTACAACACTTATGCCAAAATGCTCATCTATCATGGAATGAAGACCTGCAACGGCACCTCCCAAATGACTCACCAAGTCCCTGAAGATTTTAAACATAAACCAAAACTAAGAAAGATAAACATAAATCAATAGATCTCAAGCTTCTTAGTGTGGGAGATACTGATACTTAAAACTGAGGAATAAACAAGGAATTCAAAAAGATAGATAAAAAATCATGCTACCATGTCACATTCGCTCAGAGACATGGTATGCAAATGTAAAATGCCACTGATCTCCAGATAAAAAAGGAGTTCAAAATTGATGGGCGATAAATCATGCTGCCATGCAGCATTCACTCAGAGACACGCAGCACAGAAGTAAAATGGGACTGATCTACCACATTATGTAGCCACTTTCTGAATTCTACCTTCTGGATCGGTTTGACGTGCTAACTACTTCTGGATATACATTTGGCTGATGCCTTGAATGTGTTTTTAAACAATGACAGGGATAACCACTTACCAAAAAGAAACACGGTTACTGACAGCAAATAGTTCACGATCCTGGCGATCATAACATCAGAATAAAGAGGAAACAGAACCAATCATTTTTATACAATCACCAATCTTCATCTCTCAGCTTGTTTAATCTATATTACATTTTAATTCACTGGATTTATTCACAAGCGATTTTTTTGTTAATTTAGAGTATTGCATATATGTATTTTTATATTTACTCTTGTGATTAAATGGATGCGTCTCAAAATATGGAGATTACGAAGTGGCGGGTGCATACCTGTACATAATGTTTTCATGAATTTCAACATCCGTTTCCACATTCAGTTCAATGGCTTTATCCTTCAACTTTTGCACGCTTTCCTTGTCTGACTTGTTCCGGCAACTACCCACAAAGTGGAGCTTAGGCCTAGGCAAGTCTTTATCCAATCTCTTCATGGCTACTGAAAATGCCTCTAGTTGAAGAGTGTGTGCCTGAGGTACAAAAATCACATAAAAATATTTCATCATAGTCAATAAGGGCTCTATATGGACCACTGAAGTTTCAATACCATGTCCATAAATGTATACAAGTATCCTACCTTCTCTGGACGAAATTGAGCAACAGAAATGAATATTGGTGTTTCAGTTGATCTTTCCAGTGGAAGCTCCTGTTCAGAATGCAACTTGTTAGAAATCACAAGCAGAAAGAAAACGAGCAGCAGACATATTCCCATATTGGTTGTGTAGCATATGCATATCTTTAACAAATTAACCAACCTACGTATCTAACTATAAAAAACACAATATTGCAGACCTGGAGTCCAGAAGTATCACAAGGAGGATACACCCGCTTTATACGATCTCGAATCCCCCAAAGCTTTTGAATATGAAACTGAGTCCAAGAAGAGTTAACCATAGCAAGGTGCGTGCAAGAGCCAACGAACCCATATATCCAGCTAAAAATTGTATAGTAGACGATTTTGCAGCTGGATAGCCAAGAGCTGTAACAGATGAAGAATGTCTAAGATCCCACAAAACCAGAAAACACATTTGAAGTTGCATGATCAATCACATATCAAATGCACGTGGGGAAAATATATAATGATCCTAACAAATTAACCAATATCTAAATCCACAATATAGTCCCTCCCGCCAAAAGTACCAAAATTGGTTCTGAAAATCACAAATACCAAAGGATAACAAAGTG
The DNA here is from genome assembly GCA_036897365.1 of Geranium brycei. NCBI lineage: Eukaryota > Viridiplantae > Streptophyta > Magnoliopsida > Geraniales > Geraniaceae > Geranium > Geranium brycei. The sequence goes on from JAYMTP010000703.1 coordinate 4,063, forward strand.
CAGAGCCTTAATTTATTAGTCATCATACCTTTGAGCAATTTTTGCATCATTGTTATACATTGAGCTCCTCTGGCGAACACGAGACAACATGTCTAAGCTGATGGTGGGGTAATGAGTGTAGCAGATAACTTTACATCCAAATATCAACCGCGCAAGTGGATACGTGAAAGCATATCCGCTGGTGTCAAAAAAATAAATGGGGGTAACCAAGCGCAAAGCTTCCCATGCGAGATAGACTGAACCGAGGCTTTGACCAATCATAGTGAAGTGAGGATATGTAGTATCTTCAATCCACGTTCTTCCTGATAGATGTGCCACCTGAAAGTTGAAGACCAACAATACATATATTATTATACAGTAAGCAATCAAGCATACAAAAATCTCACCCAAAAAAATTACTCCCTTGACAATTGACTAATTAACCTACTAATAAGAAATGTCATACTTGTATTGGAAATGAGGGAGTACAAACTAATCATTAATGCCAAATGCTAGCCTAGGTACATTATCGTTGGAGGTCTCCCGGGCTCCCAAGTCTTTCTCCTTCCAAAGAGAGCCCCTGCTTCCGCTCTGACCCCATTGATAGTGCAAAAAGAACTTGAAACTTTTGCAAACCTTTGGGTTTCACTTCTGAAGGCAGCGACGAGGAAATGATTCAGTCCATCAAACAAATTCAGGCGGACAATGAAACTTCTCTTCAATACGTTAATTAGTCTTTTATTTTCTCTCATTTCCTTCTTTCAATTTCGGAAGTGTTTCTACATCCTTTAATATAAAAGTTTAAATCGCTGATCAGAAAAAAAAACTTCAAAGTTCAAGCAGCAGTTTCTGAGCACATTAGCTTAGAAAATCAAATGGCACTGGCCATTTAGGAGAATAGTACCAAATTATTCTCGAATTCTACAGACGTAAGCAAACACAAGCACAGATCAGAATTTAAAGCAAATTTCCACAGAAGTCAATATCATATAGCCAGTAATTAGCAGAATCATCCAAAAACACAATTAACCAAAATCAAACACAAGCAAGTGATAGTGAGCAACATGGAAGTAACCCTTGGAGGGCTAAATGGCCCTTGTATTAGAAAATCAAACATCATTGACCATTTCCGAGAACAGCACCAAAACCAAATAAACGCAAGCAATCATAGATAACAATATATAGCAAATTCCACATCTATATCCAGTTCTTCATATTACAATACCAATATGAATAACTTCAAAGTTCAAGCAGCTGTTTCTGGCATTTAGGAGAATTGTACCAAATTATTCTCAAAATTCAACACACACAAGCACGGATCAGAATTTAACCAAATTTCCACAGAAGTCAATATCATATAGGCAGTAATTAGCAGAATCATCTAAAAACGCAAATAACCAAAATCAAACAAGCAAGTGATAGTGGTGACCTTTGGAGGGCTGAGAAGGTCGACCCCAAAGCGGTCGGAGGCTCGAGCCATCAAGGTCTGGGGAGTGGCGTCGCCGTCGCCGGTGTAGACGAGGCAGTGGAGATCGGGCCTCTCCTCCTGAATCGCCCTGACGGCGCACCAGAGGACCCTCTCGCCGCCTCCGCCGTCGTTGGTGTAGGGGTGGAAGAACCCGACGGCTTTTCTCCGGCCGATCCTGCTACTGATCACGTAATAAGCGAACTTCAAGATCGATGTCACGAGGACGAAGCCCCAAATCCATGTCAGGAACGGATTCGCCATCTCCAAAGCTCTTCTCTCGATTCTCGATCGATCGATCGATGGCTTCAGAGTGAAGTTGTTGAGGTTCTTCACAGTGGAGACCCCGCCTTTTTCTGTTATTTACCCCTCAAGCCCTCGGAGTCAAAAGTCAACAGTCAACTCTCTATCGCACAGCTCATTTCCGCTCCTTTCGCTACTTAGCTCATGCCATTCAAACAAGATCGCTATTGTTATGAAACAATATGTGACATAACTAAACTAATGTTAGAATTGTACCTAATATTGGATATCAATAGCAAGCAAAGCACTTAAGTAAATAAAAGAGGTTAAAAGGATAGGTAATAAGTGGGAAGAGATGGGAAAATGGGTTCGGATAATATATTTTTATTTATAAATTCAGATCGTGCATGACCATATGTACTCACACATGAAAGTAATGGTAAGCAAATCACACATGCACTTTCTTAATACAAGGCTTCGTGTCTTAAGTAAAGTGATCAAACATTATGGTGAAGTTCATCTTCCTTTCCCAATAGTTATATATTTCTGTATCTAAACCAAATTATATAACAAAACTCAATCTATCTTATTAATTATTTATATTTTCGATTAGTTTTTAAATTTGATTTATTTTCTAATTAAATTTTTGAAGGTCTTTCCTGTTCAACTATTTTTAAAGCACTCATCTAAACATGCAAAATGTTTTGAATATTGTATGGGTTTTTAGCTTAGTTTTTAACAAGTCTTACAATTTAATCAAAGTATGTATTACCCTAAAACTCTATGTACTAAATTAATAAATATAAACAAACTTCATGCATCCAAATAGTGCTTTTTATATTAAGCATCACAAAATATGTATAGCATCACAAGAGAATAGAATGAAAATAATTCATATTCAAATGACAAGTACCCCTTCAAATGTAAACATCTCCACAACCACAGTCAAAACATATCATATTTAACGCAACAGTCTATGTCTATCTATGTAATGAGTTATGTATTACACTAGGCTAATTCAAGGTAACTAGATTACAGAATCCTCAAATTGCCCTCTGCCAAGCATCAAAAGAAGGAAAAAAAGTGCTATGGTCAAAAGAATGAGTATTACAAGTCGTATCCACAACTATGACAAAAATGGACATTAATATCAAAACCGAAATCAATATCATCAATTGGGGAAAAAGAGCAAACACTGAATGGAGCACCGTGAACTGGAAATGCTCTTCACCTACAGTAACAAGGCTTCAATGCTCTTCACATTTGGAATGTCATCCGAAAATCAGTAGCTCCCCATGGGTGGCATGCCATATGAAGGCATAGGCGGCATTCCCATTCCGCCCATGGGCGGCAGTGGACCATAACCTCCTCCCATTCCCATCCCCGCCATTGGCGGTGCAGGCAGAGCAAGAGGCAAAAGCTGAGCATACATATTCTACACCGCAAGATAAAAAAGAAAATGGGATCAGTCAGGGATCCTAGCAGTGTTATCAAAATCACTAGGCGCTAGTCAGTTAGAGAGGGCTTTCTAGGGACTAATCGGGGATTAGACGGAGATTAATCGGAGAAGAAATCAGATTAATCGGGGACTAGTCGGACAAGTCGGGGATTTTTACAACATTGAATCCTAGGTTAAATCCTTATTATCATAAGCACAATTAACAGAAGCCACGTTTGGGAAACCACTGAGAAAATTTACCTGCTGGGCAATTACGTCCTTTTCTTCGGCTTCTTTTGCCTTGACTTCCTTTTGGGCTTCAATTCTGTCCTTCACGAGTTCATCAACCTTGCCTGTGTATTCTCTCATAAACTGCAAGTATATGTATCCAACAGATTAAAACACACAAGTTTGCCACATAATGTAATCATCTCAGAAAAGACCACCTAATTTAAAGTGCTTCGATAAGAAACAAATAAATTACCTGTAACAGATATGGGAAGGCAAAGTCGATCATATTGTTTGTCCAGGCTAGTTCGAGAGCAACATCTGGCCGAATTAAATCATAGCAAACAAAGAGGCACGACGCAAAGCATTCCTTCTTGCCCTGCACAATCACATCAATACAAATTAAACAAAATTCACACATTGAATAAAAGAGTTATATTCCATGACCAAAGACCGAAGCAAAGGAACTGTAATGTATATTTATGCCAAATTTCACATTCTATAAAATCAATATTACTCATATTCCTAAACCATGCCTAAAGGATTGCTCATCCAAGAAAAGTAAGTATAGAAACATCAAGAATGCAGCTGCATTCCTCTTAATCAAACTAGATGGATCATGGATCCCAGAAAACAAAATGGCTAAATTAAACCTTGTAGTCAGAAAAAAAAATGTTTTGCTTATGGTAGACCTGTCTAAAATCTCCCTCAGTTATAGAAAACTGTACATTAGTTTTACAAAATGGATAGCAAGTACATCAGCTTTAATTTGTATACCTTTTCAATGAAGTAGACACACAACTCCTCTGCAAGTTCACGGTCTCCAGATTGTGATGCCGTCTCCATGGCATCTTTGTAAAGGTTGTCTTTCTTTGACAAAGCAATGGACTGCCTCCATCTGCCTGCTTTCTTATAAATATAAGCAGAAACACGCCTCATTTCAAGCAGTTCATGTTTCTCAATCTGCATCAACCACACACCGGTCAAAGGTTCGTAGAAATAAACAACACAGATAACAAAATAAATAAATAAAACATTGCGGCTCAGTAGCCCCACCTTCTGTGCTAGGCCAATCTGGTCAAAATTATCGTGCAAATCTATAGATTCACGAAGCCTGTCATAGTCTTCCTCCTCAACATAAATCTCATTCAAGGCCTCGTTCACAGCAGACACGTTATTGCTCTGAACTGCTATCATGTATGGCTTCACAAGACGCAGGTGACCAGCCTGTCATCAACAATACAATAAAAATCTAGGGTTAGAGAACTGGGAAAGAGAGACAATAAATATAGGCATGCAAGCACAAGTACTACCTTCCGCATAATGTCAACAACACGTGTATGATCCACACGAAGTGCAAGCACATTGAGCATGTCATTGATGAGATCAGGATGTTCTTGCAAGTAGAAGTGGACAGCCTTATAATATAATTCTACATTAGAAACTTTAACAGCAACATCCTTGAACTGCATGTGATCCCATGCTTCAGGGGAATGGTTCATAATGGTAGTTGCAGCATTATCAAACTCATCATATTGGATGTACAAATAGGTAAGTTCCTTCCAGTGCTGCTGCTCGTCACAAGCTCGTATAAGCTTGGGAATATTAAGACGGGTCGAAAAAAGTTTGATATGCTCCATAAGCTTTTCTGGACGATATCTGGCATATAAAACTCCCAACTCAGTGAAGATTCCCATATGAGCGCGTTCTAAACCTAATCCGCTCTCCATCAAAGAAATCAGCTCACTGAAGCACCCCCTGTTCTGGTAATATTCACTGACCTCTTCTAGGTCATCAACCTACAAAATTTATATTAACATGAATCATTGCAAAATGATTGAAGATATGAACAAGTACTCAGTACAGAGCAATGAGCAAGGGAGCTGGTCCAAATTGTATTCATAAGCCGATAAAAAACTAAGCAGAAAGTACAATGTTTATGCCCCGGGCATTTTTCAGACTCTTGAGCATCACAGGCATCCTGAACAAAAACCGTATTAGAAAATTACTGACCTGTATGATAATGTTGAGCCCACATATCTGAGCTAAGCGGAACTCTTCAGCATCAACACAAGCAAAGCAAACTTCCTTCCATGTCTTCGCACTGTTTGCTTTTCTAGCTGCATCAACAGCACCTTGAAACTGTTTCAACTTCACAAGTGTAACAGCCAACTTGGCCCAATTGGATATAAATGCAAATATTATTTTTGCAGCCTCATATAGAGCTTCATCATACAAGCGATCGCCAGCATTTTGAAGGTTAGCCACATTAGGCATGAGAATGAATTCTTCAATGTCACTCAACCTATCAATCTTTGCATATGCATAAATGAGTTCACTATCCACCTTGGGCTCTTTTGTATTCTGCCTAACCATTAGAAGGTACTTCACCAAGTCATGATAGACATTAGCATCTTCAGCGGCGCGAATAACTTCATGAAACTGAGTGGTATCATCTGCTCGAATAAATGACTCAATTGCATCGCTCACAAGCCCCTCTCTAAGTTGAGCCTTAGCCACCTGGCTCCAAACAGCATCTTCTTCAACACGGAATGCAAACTCCACAGCCCGTTCTATGCTTCGAATATGATCCAATAAGACATTTGCAGCCTGTACATTTAAGTTGAATTTCTTGAAAATTGCAAATGCTTCCTCATATAGTTGGGCTTCCGTAGCCACTTCACCAACTGCAGGTCCATCAAAGTTATCCAGTCTATTAATGTAATCCATAACTCTAGACGGATCTGCTTTAATGGCTGTCAAGATGAGCAAGTTTTGCAGATTAAAGTTTCCACTGAATGCCGAATTCTGGAGCACGATCTTTTCAAGAAGCTCAATTAATTCATGGGGGAGATCAGCAGTCATGAAAGCTTTAACTGCAGCAGAGACTTGCTCTGGGCTTTTACTCTCAGGCAAAGCAGTAGATACAACTTGGTCAATGAGCTGTCTTCTAAAGGCATTATCAGGGGTAAGAACCTTCTCCCATAGATCACCATCCATCCGTTCAACCACATATCTGCAATCAAAGCATGAGTAAGTAAACCCAAAAACATTGTAACCATACACAAAAAGTATAGAAGGAAACAAATGACAAACCTAGCCTGCAGTTTGAATAAAGAGTTCTTATTTGTAACACTGATGAGTTCATCATCACATTGTCCTCTCCGGTAAGCCACCACTGCCAGCGTGGGATCACGTTTCTCACAATATTTGCCCACAACACGAGAGTCATAGTAAGGATTGGTGGTGAGGAAGTGCTCTGGATTGTTGTTGCTGTCAATTATGATTTTACCCAGAGCGTTGTGGACATGTACATCTTGGCTTCCCTCACTCACAAGATGCTCTAAGAACTGAGTGAGTAAACGGAGTCGGTTCCTGGAAACAGGGAAAGTATATCAATATCAAATGCATCAGAAAGAAAATTTACCAAAGTTAAATACAATGGATAGTCACCTCTTCTCACATTCCTCTACAAGGGGCTCAACAGGCAGCAAAGAACGGACAGAAAGAATCAAACCCTTGATAAAGTCTTCAGGACATTCGTCGTCAAGCAACTGCCCCACAACTAATGGGGCATTTCCTGGGTTAACCTGTCAAGAACCAAATAAATTGTTTGGTATTCCATGAAAGAGGAATACGAAGAACCCAAACACTAAAAGTGCTTAAGATAAATCCATATTCATACCTTCTGAACATAACCTTCAATGTAACGAAGCATGTTACTTGTGTACAAGTAGTGAGTCAAATCTGGAACAAAACCAAAACGGTCACAGACATTGATCAATGGCCTTGCATCAGGAAGCTTGGCTTCCATCAGAAAGTTCTTTGTCTTTTCGGCATCATAGAAATTTGATTCCCTGGTCACACGCTCGACCTCTTTGATTTGACCAGTTTTTGCAGCTGCCTCAATGTACTTAAAGTGTATATCAGGATCCTCACTGCTCATTAAGTAAACAGAGATGTATAAATAAACCAAAGTCCTGCTACAGTCAGCCAAGAATTATTTTTTTTGCTAGTTCACATACCTCGAGCTTAAGTATGACCCCAAGAAAAAGTACAACCCCTCATAGGACTTGAATTGCTCGAAAAGCTTTATGCATGCTTCAACACCCAATTGTTCACAATATTCTTTGGCAACCTGCAGAGATGCATGAAAGTAATATTATCCACTTGGTCAGACCAATATCATTGTTCCACCACAAGAAAACAGTCTATACCTGCACAATTATCTGAAGATTGCCTCTTAGATTAACAAGTAAAAGGTCCTTCATGCACTCCAGAGCCCATTCCTTTGATAGAGTACCAAAAAACTCGACAAGTGCCTGCAAAGTATCATGTTTTTGTTAAAAAAATCACTATTACAATCAACCCAGGGAAGCCAAAAAATTTGATTGTGTGTACCTGTGGCTCAATTGCATGCGTATTCACAATGATACGTTTGATATCTGGCAACTCTGTATAATGCTGACGGAGAGAAGAAATGTGATATAGCTACCTTTTAGCTACATCTCAAAAGTAGATAATGAATAAATTGATAGAAGTAACGAGAAGCCTTTACTTGTAGAGCTCGCACGTAAAGACCAGCTTTTTCACATAGCTGTGCAATGCGCGGACGATCATAGTGGCTGAACATTCCATTAGCTAAAATGGCATCAGCTACATTTGGAAAAGTTACCAAATTGATTTCCAAAACCTTGATAGATGAAAAAGACACATATTAGTGTTACTTATTAAGCACATGAAAACTACACGACACATCATCAAAACAAGTAAACAAATACAAAAATAACCTTTGTCTGAAGAAAAGCATGTTCTGGCAAGTTTGGCTTCAGAATATCCAGCAGAAAGGCAGTTGCCTCACGAATCAAGTTTCGCTGGAAAAAAACAAATGAATAAAAGAGGATTAACAACAGAAGCTCATACTCATTTAGTTTTCTCATAAAAGCAATAGTGTGTATACTGAGAAAGGAAATAAAAGTAGAAAGATACAGCAACAAATAGCATTCAGCTGAAAAAATCATGGTTTAGTTACACAGAACGAATGAAAAACCTGAAGAAAAAGATCTGTTATGGTGTTGTAATCAACTGGACAACCTCCTTCCATCTGAGACATCATTAGTGCAAAATTAACAGCTCCCTGCACAGTTCAAAACATAATGGTAAGTTTAAGGTTGGTCCATACATGGTAGAAGCAGAAATGTATGCTAATAATTTATAATAAAGAAGATATGAATTCAACTCTCAATATAAATTATAGTGCCCAGAAAAATCTGTGTGGAACTCCATAGTTTGATAGCTTGGATGTTCAAGGACGAATGACATTGACAATATGAACCTATCGCTTTTCCATGCCTACCTGTGGATCAGATCGGAGGATTGTTTGCAGAAGGAACAAATAGTCTGGTGTATACCCAACCTGAAAAACAAACAAACAATGAATTTAGTAGCTATATTACAATTATGAGACTAGTAACTTTGAGGGCAATAGCTACGACGGATGGTAGATACAGTGCCTTGTATCTAATGCCTTACATAAAGGCCCGTACCTGAAAGGACAAAGAAAACATAGTCAATAATAAGAATAAGACGTGTGGTAAGTTAATATATAAATATAATAACAAAATGGCATATAAAAGACCATCAACACGCGAAATATACCTGCTTTGAGTATATCAAAATCTTGTCAAACTCCCTCCGTTCAGCAAATGCTGCAACAACTTTAGGAGTTGCTCTGGCTTTAATATATATTTTCAAAGCAAGGTCATTATCCACCGTCTACAGTAAAACATGATCATTATAAACAGACAAATTAGTGAAGTTGGTGGCAGTGACATTTGAGGCAAAGATACTAAGATAATAAAAAAATGGTGTGTAATAATCATTCAATTTCATCTTGAAAAGCTAACCTTCACAAGGTCACCAAGCTCCTCACTGCATTCCAACTTATCCTCAGCCAACCAATTCTCCAAAAGATTTTTCTTGTTCTGATTCACAACAAGGCGCGATAATTCCAATGACTCAAATGCATTGAGCTTTCCTCTTGTTAAAAGTGTCCCAAAGTACTGCAACAAAGGTGGTGTTTGCCCAGTTTGTACAGGAACACTCTGAAACATAACAGCGTTATTATAATACTATAATGTGACATGCACTATTGAAAAATAAATGCATATAATACAAGCATAACCAGACTCAACTAACTTATATAAATGTTAGAAATAGAAAAATATGATGATAAGAAAACCTGAAATTTGGCAACTGTATCAGGTGTGCGGAGGATTCCTTGTGGAGACTCTGCTGCAAGCTCGGCTGCTTCTTTATACTTTGTTTGAGCAAATAATTCTTGGAAACGCTGAACCACCTGAAAAAGACCATGACTTTCATCTTACACGTTCAAACAACTATCGCAATACAAGATAATCAAATATCAAGCAAGGCTTGTAGCATAGGATATTTATACTTGCATTTAATGCAGTAAGACCAAATCCTAGGCAGCATTGTTGGAGTTCCGAAGGCAGCAGAAAGAATATACAACTTCTAAACAGATGGTGCAACACAACATCTCCATGTTCACGGACATCAAACATGCAATGAGTTTCATTTGCCAGAGAGAACTAGGGCAAAAATAAATTTACTACTTCGACCTTCTTGAAGCCACTCAATGTTTCAGTCTATATGTAACGGATACCTTAGAAATATATGCTAACACACATAGAATATCTACAAGACAACTTTCATTGTATATACGAAAAAGAGTCTATTAAAACTGACTACACTTTCCAAGACTAAGGATTGTGATTACTAATTAATAGTCCAGTTAATAGTGCCACAGAAGCAGCATATTAAACCCTGATGAGATTGCACCACTACCACCTATACCAGCTTCTAATAGCACACTTGCAAATCCTATTCAAGAATACTGATGTTTTGGCAGCATACACACACACTTGAACGGAAGGAAATCCAACTTATCAGTTGCTCAGCACCAGGAAGGTTTCCCCTTTTGGCAAGATTGACAGCAAGCTCCAAATTGTTCAGCTGTAAAAAAAAGGTGACAGCAGTCAAAATACTATAAAGCCAATATTCATGACAAAGATAGTAGGTATGTGTGCATACCTGTCCACTGACAAAAGGCACTATCGTCTGTTCATTTACAGTGGCCAGTAAAACCTGCCCTCGTCTATTGATGGCATAGAAACCTCCTACAGATGAAGCTTCTGCAGTTAAAAATATTGGATCTGGACTGATTCTGTTTCTATAAACAGCAGTGGCTGTCTCCAAGTCATAAACAAATAGTAAACCTAACTTGGTGATCACATAAATCAAGTGGTATTTGTGGGATATCTGCCATAAAGAAAATATGCATTTAGTATATAGGCAATATGTTACAGCTGAAAGACACGCAACAGCATATGTGACTGGTTTACCTGCATTGCAACTGGAAAGTCATCCGCGAAATCAGGAGGGAAGAACAGATCTGCCTGTTTCTTTGTAAAGGATGGTTTGCCTGTCATGGAATTTTTTAAGTCAGCAATTGAGCAAGTGTAGCTCAGAAGGCAACAGTGTAGTGTATAGACAGTTCCAAGAAAATTATTCAACAGAACTTTAACTTCCCAACCATATACCAGCAAAAGATCCAAACAATCAAATAAAGTTAAAAACTACATCCATTTTTTACTCCCTTCTCCATATCCACTTGCAACCATTAAATATTAGTGCAACCATCTTGCCATCTGTCTAACTGTAAGAAAGTATGCAAATGACTTCACTCCTGTTATTTCACTTTTCCAAATAAAGCAATATGCCATATGTGACAAGCAGGTTCCTTTCATAGAGAGTAAGTGTAAATTGTTCAGAACATAACAACACTCACTTATAAAGGTACCTATTTAGTTCAAACTTAATGTGTGTGTTTGTGTGTGTAAAGAACCAATAAATGAACCATCTGCTGAAGAAAAATAGTGTTTGCAATCTGACCTGGCTGGGCACCAAGTTCAATAACATGCAACTTTGATACAACTTGTCCAGCATTGTAACTCTTGGTAGCAAAGGAAATAAGAATAGAAGGGCTCTCATTTCCTCCAACCTGCACAAGATAAATTCAAAACTTAGGACTTGCATATGTTAGGAAGGTAGTAAGAGGATAATTACTATAGGATAGAGCAAAAACTCATACTTTAAATGAGGCAAATGATGCTGCGTGTGCTTCAAGAGCTTGGCTACGCTGTTGATCAACAGAGAAAAGTTGCATATTCCCTTTAACCAATTGTGGCTTCTGTAAACACAAAGCACAATCAAAATCAAGATAAGAACACAATTGGTTTTCCTTCTACTTTTTCAGCCCGATGCTAGATGACACTAAAACTGAATGTTAATCATATATAACGGACAGAACTGAGAGGATGACTGGACTTTTTTTTTCAGGAGTCCCCACAAACTTCTTTCTGGACACTGAAACTCAGCATGTCGAGAAGGAATGCAAAGCCCTTGCAGATATGATAAAGTTATCGGCCAAGTTTCTTAACATTGTAACTGAAACATATGAGGGGGCAACCCAGACTTACAGCCCAACAATCTAGATTGACTACTTGACACCAAAAAAAAACTCATGCTATCCACATTGTTTACATAACATGACTAGTTGACTACTGAGACCTTTATAATATATATATTTATAACATTAATATGATGAGCACTATTTTTTACAACACGTTTTTTAGCAAAACCTGATAAGATACCATATGAATCCATCTATTTTGAATAGAACAGCATTAACTTCAGGCATACAGTAAGAAGTAATAAATACCTCGGCTGAACCTGGGGCAATTCCAATAAGAACCAACCATTTTTCAGTGGGGTCGCATCGATAATTGATTATCTGGTTGTTTACCATGTTAGCCGTCCTCTCAAACATCTTCACAGGCTCAGAATCACCTATTGAGTTGATGCAGAGAGAACCATATCATATGGACCAATACATAATGTAAGGAACCTTCTCAAGATCAACAACATTGAGAAATATAAAAATTTGTAAACCCAAAGAAATGACGACTGGGATTAAGGAAAAAAATAACACCTTCAATAGACCAGTGATACACAGAAGTTTGAGTGACTAGGCCTAACATCTTTGAGGTGATCCATTTCCAAAATACTATCTATAAATTAAACAAAGAAGCTTTACTTCAGCTAACATTCAAATATCAATGAAAATCAATGTTGAAATAATCAGAGTATGTCCTGCAAGGAAATAAAAGGCTTTAAAAAAATTACTTGCTCTGGCATTTGATATGATTTCATTTTTGCTTTCAACTCAATGTTGAATATCTGTAGATGATCTTGAGTAGTTCCAGGAAGTTGGGCTTCAATAGAATAACACAGTCCATGAGCAAAAATTGTATACAGCAAAATGAAAAATATGAAAGAACAAGTACAATTGTCATGGGTTTCAGAAGAATCCCATAGTCAATGAGCATAAATTGCATATAAATGAAGAAAACAGAGGTATGCCAGAACAGTTATACCTTTCTTGCTTTCTGATGAAAGAAATGTTTGCTAACATTAATATCAATTTGACACATTGTAAACATGTTGCATATTCAGCATTGGATCTATCCAGCACCAAACAAAAAATACCTTGAAAAGGTTTATGCTCCTTTTAAGAAAATGGTTAGAAATTATTAGATCATAACATTGTTCGCACTATGCCTCCTTTCTTCCATAGCCCTTATTTGATTTCCTCAAACCCGGTACTAATTAGGACTTGCAGACGAGAAAAGAAGTTACAAGAAAGGAATAATGAACAGTGGCAAATAATTGGCATGATAACACAGAAATTCTAGCTACAAGGTTAAACAGTGAATGCCATAGTTATCTTAAATTGCAAGTCCAGAAATGTCTATTCTATTTGTCGTTGACATGTTGTGCAAATAAAAATGTATATTCGTTGTATTCAATGTAAAAATAGGAGGTATGTCATGGATCCAAACGTTCTCATCTAGTGTCATGCAATATGCAATGGCTTCAACTAAGTAGACAGACAGAAAAACAGATCATACAAGTCCAATCTAAAACATACCAGACTGTATGTCCTATCTCAACATTGTTATGCAGTTATTTCAATGAAAAATCAATTGAAAACTACCTTTCAAAGCAAGAATTTTAGAATTCGGGTTCATAAGTGCCGAGTCTGCTGTAATGGGCCTTCTCAAGGGCTGCATTGGCATACTCATGTCGACAATTACCACGCTGTTCTGGGGAGAGGTTTCTCGAACACATATGTACTTGTCCGATTCCATAGTCACGTGAGTAAAAGTGATGAACTGTGGATTAATTCCAATGCTGGGGAGCTGCAAACACATCACATATCACAAAAATTCCACCATTCAATTCAACAATTCACAGAACTCGTGACATAGAGCCAGAACCGAACCATATACAACACTAGAACAGAGCGGTTCAGCTAAGAAACTAGCTGCAACTGTGAATTGAAGCTGGAAGTGTGAAAACAAAAACAAAGGAGACACAAGAACTGACCGTTAGGGTCTCCCTCATGGTGATCGGAGCGTTGGCGGCGGCCATGGTTCCTCCGATCAACGGCGGAGCACCGCCGGGAGCTCAGATCTGCGGCTGAGACGGAACTGTCAACTGAGAGTCGACGGGCACGAGAGAAGGCTATGGCTGAGGAATCGAACCGCCGCAAGATCTGAAGCAATGATGGAGCAATGAAACTGGAGATAGATCTGAGCGAGCACACAGAGGGAGTGGGCACGAAAAAGAAAGCTCCGACGAATAAAATGGCGATGAACAGAGATCACATCAAATTAAGCACCAACACTAATTAAGAAGAAGATAATAAAATATTATCAACTCCAATGTGCTCAAAATAATTATAAGGTTTTTCTGAAAGTAACTGTTAATCGATCCAGTGAAATGAAACTTGTTTTAAATGAAGTTGAAATTAAATATAAATAAATAATTAACTTAATTAGCCTCGGAATGAGCATGGGTAAGAAAATATTCAATCCCGCGTGAATATTGTACACGATTTTTATCTACTCTTGTTGTTAATTTTGGAGTTTCTTTTGTTGTTGAAAATTAATTTTTGGGAATTGGATCTGCTGTTCTCAATTTTTTTAGTTAATCAATTTATGATTTCAATTAAATGATTTTGACTTGGACTTATACATAAAATCTTTAAATTTTAAAATTGTTAAAAATTCTAACAAAAATCGAACAATAAAACTTAATTATTATAATTCAAACAAATATATTAATAAAATATACAAATTTATTAGAATCGATTTCGGTTCTTATAAGTTACCCGGTGGTTCTATACTTTAAGAACCAGTACTGAACCAAAATCAAAATGTTAATCACAACTCTCGATTTTTCAATTCTGGTTTAGTCTCGGTTTGACTATTGGTTCTGGATCTAAAATACATACCCCTAATATGCTGGTTGGTTCCTAAGCTCTTGCATGACTCATCGAATTTTCAAGATCTTGTCGGTTCCTTGTTGGTGGATTGGAGAGTTTTCTAAATATTTAAGAAAATAAACAATCTTACTGTTATGGCACACTTTTGGAATTTTAAGAGTTATGAATGTATATTAGTCATTGGACACAAAATTAATTCCATGTGTGGACAGAACTGTTTTTTCGGTAAGTTGGATAAGCGGAAAATGTAGAGTAATGTTTTGATGTATCAAAATTAAAAATTAAAATTACGAGTGTACCAAATTGTTTTTTATTATTATATCAGTGTGAATTTGAGTTTATCAGTTCTCGTGTGTGTGATAGACCCTTTAAAAGAATGTGTTTATTTAGCATTCAATCTCTCTTACATGAACACTGAAGAATTGTGAATCAAATATTTTTCTCGGTTCCATAAAAGCGAATTTTAGTGTCTAGAACGAGAAATGATGAGTGTATAGAGCAATTCATTCCACGTATCGGGTAACCCTGGGAGACACCAATGTATGCAATCTGCATATTTGGCCGGATTCGACTTTTGCTCCGCCGTTAGCGACTTGCCTTGGGAAGTGGCGTACAACGAGGTATGTGCGTCTTTCCGATACTCGGAGAGTGTAGTTATGTTGAGAAAATGGATATCTATTTTCCCTGATTTTGTCACATTAGCTGCAATTGCTAAAATCCGTTGATCTGTGTCCACATTCAGTTTAGCAGTTGTGTTAAGAATTGGAACAGTCTCTTCAGCACACTTAGCCCCATGCGGGTTGTTCCAGTTCAAGCTCCTGCACATTTCCAGTGAAAGTATTGGCAAAAAATGGTGCAAAAGGAGAGAAACACCAAAATCACAAATAAGAATGACAATAAATATGAGTCTGGACATATATTTTTGGCTCTATTATAATATATGACATGATCGTGATTTCGAATTTATTTTGAAATTAATCACAATCTCTGTAACGGCGAAATTACAGTTTGCTACACTCGTTTAAACTTAATCAACACTTTAATACCCTGAACTTTTAAGTGATACCGTCTGCATCACTTAATTAAACTTTGTTATAAAATACATATTTCTGTTGGAAAATTCAAAAGAAAATCTTTCAAATTTCTTTTTCCCAAAATAACAAAATTGTCCCTCATAATAAAAAGAATATATTGATTTTAGCCAAAATTTTAAAAAGCTTCAAAGTTGAAGGGTATTTTAGTCTCTTACATGAAAATCAACCGAATTTGTAACCACGCAACAAAATGAATGTTAAAGAATGTAAAATATATCGCTCGAAAGTTATTAGCAAAGTGTTAATCAAATCAAGTTTAACCTTTTATGTTCACTTGATTTGAAATAGGGTAATGACACTTTGTTACATTCAAATATAGCGAAATGATAATTTCATATTCTAACTAATGAACTCTTTTTTTTTAGTACCTGACAATTTTTTTTGTGAAAATCTATGCTAAAATGACTAAAATACCCCTATTTTAAGAAACTAAAATACTCCCAAAATGACTATTATGCCCTTGAATTTAATGTTAGACTTGGGGGTATAATTGTAATTGCATATTAAATATAAACCAAATTGAATTAGTTTAATAATGGTTTTTTGAACCATGGGTAGTTTAGATATTTTAGAGGAGGGTTGTCACAAAAAAATTGTCAGAGTACTAAAAAAGAGAATTTATTAATTAGAGTATAAAACTGTCATTTCATCATAGTTAGATGTAACAAAGTGTTATTATCTTTTTGAAATATTTTATCATATCACTGTCCTAACTCAAATGAACAACACTCAAAACCATTTAACATATCCAAGGAAATTTGAAGTAAGAGAGTGATTGATTACTGCAAGTGCATGGGGGACATGCTCGCGAAGAAGACAGAAGTTCGATTCGGATCCACATTTTGGTCAACCCATTTGATCCATGTCCTAAGAGCTTTCTCGTACGCTTCTTCCTTAACAATCTCCTCGTACTCCTTGTCCTCTTCTTTGTATGATCCTTCCCTTCAAGCCTCAGAAAAATCTTATCATTTATTTTTATCAAATTTTTTTAAAAAAAGCAATTTTCGGATCTACTTACGGAGGCAAGACTTTGACTTTGGGAGTTTTTAGCCACCACGTGTATGCGTTGAATATCAGGTAGTCAACTCCTTTCCAGCTTTCTCCTTTCTTGGGCAGTGATTCTGGTTTTATCATATGGTTCGATACCTTGCTCGTTGGATCGTCCGAATTTGATTCCACCAAAAATGGAGCCCAGTAGAATTCTATCGTGGCATTATAATCCTAATCATTTGCAACAACAACAAAATAAAGATTAAACGATCATGAAGTGTCAAAAAGGTCAAATTAAGATTCAACTTCATCATTCAAACTTAATTCGATTTTTCATCCAAATCAATCCGAAAAATAATCGAACCGAGCAAACCGAACCAAATCAATCCAAAAAATAATCGAACCGAAAATAACTAAATTGGTTCGATTTAAAATCGAATCGAAACTTTATTTGGTTAGTTTCAGTATAATTGTATAAAATTGTTGAATTGAACCAAAAACCGACTGATTTGGACACGTGACTCATTTTAAGTCACCCATCTTTAATAATCAGACCTGAATATGTTGGGATAACAAAAAATAAGTCAGTTAATAAGTTAAGACAAACAAAAAATGTGAGAATTTCATGAAAATTAGTTTTAAAAAATCAAACAAAAAAGACGTATTAAAAACCAAACGGAATTTTATTGATTCAGTTTCAATTTTATTTTCTTAAAACAGAACTGTCAACAAACTAGATATATGCATAAAACATGAAGATTGGAGAGTGACCTGAATTCTGAAAACAGAGTGGGAGCCAGAAAGATAGGTCAAGCTCTTGTTGGCTGGAGCAATCCCAGACTGAAGCAAGCACACCAATGACTGCCACTGGTTGTAGTTCAGTGAGTCTCCAACAAACATCAGCCTCTTCCCTTTAAGCTTCTCCAGAAACAACCTTGATTTGAACCTTAAATAAAAAAAGCAACAACAACAATGTTATTAAACAGCTAATTGATTAAAAGTGGCATAACATAAAATAGTATTTACTTGGGCAAAGAACAGTCTCTGGGCTGCCATCTCCAATTCTGGTACATTGTGTCCTGTCTTCCATTCCTCAAGCAAGAGACCCACTCTGTGATATACCGGCACTCAGCTTCTCTATACAGTGGATGAGTAGTGTTGTCCAAAACCCATCTCCCAGTGAAGAGATCACACTCCTCTGGTGCTAATTTCACCTCCTCTTCATCTCCAACTTCATGGTTTTGTGTTTTTTCTTGATCCAGGTTCATGCCTTCTTTACTTTCTGATGAATTCTGAATTCTGCTTCCATCTCCATATCTTTCAGTTTCTTGGGTATGTGATTTTTGGAGTTTTGAGAATGGGAATGAGTTTGCAGCTGAATAGACATAGCATCCAAGGAGAGAAACCCAGAAAGCTACACCTAACAAGGCAAGAAAGTTGCATCTCTGGTTCCTGCAGCTTCCTCCTCCTGGGTTCTTCATTGCTGGCTGAGCCAAAGTCTATGTGAAGAAGATAAAAACAAGATCAATCAACAACAGTGGTTTGGGTTTGTTTAGTTTGATGACAGTTGGTGAAAAATGATTGTGCTTCAAGAAACTGGTGTTTGGTTCTTGATGATTCCTGTAAAAGACACCAAAAAAGTCAATAGCTTTTTCCAAGAGAAGTTGAACTGCTACACCCATTTTCACAGATAATAATATACTGTTTACTAATTAATTGTCAAGATCTTATTTTCAGACAACTGCAATAACTTTTGTAGCTGGAAGGAGACTTCAAATAATAATTCTATTCTGTTGATACTTGTGTGGGGCATGGAAATTTAATGTCTCCCATTTTGCTATATCTCATCCCAATAGTTGATGCTGATTCTGTTGGAGCTCACAGCACTTGGTCCTCAAGAATAGGTCTTTTAGTTTAAGTTGTTGCTAAAAAATAGGTCTCTTAGTTTTTCAATGGTTGAATGTGAGCAAGTTCCTAGTTGTTAGGAGATTGAAGTGTGATTTGTTTTCCTAATATTTCTCTGTTTTCTGTTTTTGTATTGATAATTTATATTACTTTAGCTTTTGCGTTTACATGTTGAATGTATCAGATTCAGAAGTAATATATTCTTGACAACAAGCTATGAATTGCTTTCTTCTTTCATTTTGTATCAATGGGTAAATAACAAAGGAAAAGAAATGGGTGTGGGTCTATGTCCTAAGAATCTTGTACAATGAACATGTAAGAAAACAAAGCATTTTCAACCCTCCTCATGAGACTGTTTTTACAGTGAAGAGTTTGAGGAGATGATGTATGTGTACAATAACTCATTCCATGTATCAGGCAAGCCAGGAAGGCACCAGTGGATGCAATCAGCATACAATGCAGG
This sequence comes from Geranium brycei, assembly GCA_036897365.1. Classification (NCBI taxonomy): domain Eukaryota; kingdom Viridiplantae; phylum Streptophyta; class Magnoliopsida; order Geraniales; family Geraniaceae; genus Geranium; species Geranium brycei. Next base: position 23,299 of record JAYMTP010000703.1, read on the forward strand.
ATTGGCCATCTGGTCAGGCGTCAGCAGCTTGCCCTGACGCGTCGTGTGGACAGAGGTGTGAGCGTCTTTCCTGTACTCCGAGAGGGTTGTGATGTTTAGCAGCTTCACCGCCACTCTCATGGACTTGGTCACATCTGTGAGGATTGCTGAAAGCCGCCGGTCCATGCCCACATTCAATGGGGTCGACATGTTCACTGGTGTCGTCTCCTTGGCACATTTGATCCCTTCTGGGTCGTTCCAATCAGTGCTTCTAGTATATTTAAGGAAACCCGTAATTAGTACAGTTCCAGATCAGATTGGAACTAGAATCCAAATTGTCCACAAAATTACAGTGCTTTTCTACTTCAAAAAACAAAACTGAACCAACAAAGAGGTGGTTGAGCTAAGTTTGCATTGTCTTTTACACACTTTTGGAATCATATCTTGCCTTAATCAATATCCCATCATTTTCAGCTCTACCAAACAAGAAAAGTACTTATTATGGTCCAGTCTTGCTTGTTCAAATTTTCAAAACAATCCCAAGATTGAAGAAAAACAACTAAACCCCAGCCAAAAAGACAAGGACAAGAGAAACCCAATTGTCTAATGCCTCTAATCAGAACATTTGAAGATTTTTTAATCTTGGTTTCCGTCTTTATGATACAATCAAAGTTGTCCCATAATTTTTCAGTACACTATAGATGATGTTTAATAATTGATGCGCAATCAAAGGAAAATCTCACAATATGACAAATGTAGTTAAGGATTTTAGCTTTACTTGATATGCAGAGGAGACATGGTGTTGAAGAAGACAAAGGTGAGCTTGGGATCCACATTTTCTTCAACCCAACTAGCCCATGTCCTCACCATTCTTCTATACACTATTGCTCGCTCAATCTTGTCGTACTCCACAGCCCCCTCATCGAATGAACTACCTTCTCTCCTGGATTCATGAGACCCAACAACAAATACATCAGTTTCATGACTGTATTCATTCAATTAACCTCAATCTTGAAATCACTAAAAACAATAGTAAAATGATAAAATCAAAGTACTTACAAAACTTTCATTTCAGCAGTGTTCATCCACCAAATATATGAATTGAAAACCAAGTAATCCACAGCCTTCCAATTATCCCCATGCTTGTTGATTGATTCTGGATTTATTATCCTATCCAATATGCTATGCATTTTTGGGTTATCTGAGTTTGATTCAACCAGAAATGGTGCCCAATAGAACTCCACAGTAGCATTAAAGTCCTGTACATTTAACCACAAAATCAGTCAACAGTTAATGCCTTGAAGCTCAACAACTCAAAAAGTTGGCATTTTCACCTCCATTTTGAAGATTGTGAGAGACCCAGATTGAATCTGGCTGTTTTTGGCCTTAGGAGCAGCAGATAGAACCAAACACACCATTGACTCCCACTGGTTTCTATTCAAAGAATCACCAACAAACATAAGCCTCTTCCCTCTGAGCCTCTCAAGCAACAGCCTTGCACTAAACCTAAATTGACCCAAAATGGAAAGCAAAAAAAAAACCACAAATAAGTAAAAAACCACAAACAACAAACAAACCCAAAAATTGGCAAGTGGGTCTGAGTAAAAATCATTACTTTGGTAAAGAACAGTCTCTGGGCTGCCATCTCCAGTTCTGGTACATAGAATCCTTCCTCCCATTTCTCAAGCAAGTGACTTGTTCAGAGAGAAACCCACACTCATCCTCTCTGTAAAGAGGGTGTGTTTTGTCATCAAAAACCCATCTTCCTGTGAAAAGGTCACAGCTTTCTGGCGGCAACACGATCTCTTCGTCTTCAGGAACAACATCTTGAGGGAAGAACAGAAACTTAACAGCTGGGTTTAGGCCTTCATCAAACACCAACCATTTCAATAGAAACGTCAAGAGGATCAGACCAAGCAGTGAGCTTCTCCAGTTGAAATGGGTCGTAGGGTTCATCGGATTCTTGTTCCGATTTTGTGTGCCAAGTGGTACTGTGATACAATCATGAACAGAGGAATACCAGAGCCAGAGAGAAATCAAAATGCTTTTTTTAGGAAGAAGAGCTCTGAGGTTTCAAGATTTGTACAGTGTGAAGTGAATTGGCTTTATTTTACTTTTTATTGTATGGATCGAGAAAAGCTAGAAATAGAATAAGTTGAGCCAAAGAAGATGGTCCTATGAATAAAATAAGAAAATAATTGCTTATACATCATTTACTATTTCTTAGGAAAACCAGATTGATATAAACTATACTATATTATATTAAAGGTCCTACAAAGAAAAACAATAAATGTGTTGATAGATTTTACATTTACTAATTAATGAATCTTAAGTTTGACGAGTATAGTATTGGTTTTAGGTGATGATGTGATGTGATATTATATCACAGATTTGGAGGTGATAATATGAATATACGATCTATACAAATATATCTTCAACAACTACTAAAAATTATTATATGAACATTCCTTTGTCCAATAAGTAATCATGGCCAATGAGTTGCGTAGAAAATGGACGAGAGTAACATTGATGTGCTTGTAACAATTTGTTATGTTTATTTGTAATGTTGATTCCTAATTAGGCTATTGAAGTACAAATAAAATATAATCTATTTTGTTGTAACTTGAAATTTTGAAAGTATGTAGATAATTTAAAATGCATGTTATACACGATGTAAGTATAATAATATTTAAATAAAAATTTTGAAGCCAACGAGACATATATATTACGATAGATCTCCGGTTACAGTCATTAATCACAACTCCAATTGGTGACGGAAGATTAACTTCACGCCAAATGTCATCCACATTTCCTTCGCAATCCGCTTCCACATCTACCGAACTCATCTCGACCTATGAAGCTAAGAGAGAGCCTCCCGGATTCCTATTGCCTCCACCAGTTCCGGAGAATGAGTCCCAACCTTGCTGAAGCATTTTGCTGCCACAACTTCCCCGACATCGTCCTGCACCACCAAGCCTATACCGAATCGACCTCTCACCCATCAACAACCCCGTCTAAGTTCGCCTTTAACCGGCTCTCCGTGGGCTTGGGTCACTGAATTCTCGGAAACGATAACTAAATCAATTTTAGATTCAATTCATGTTACATACATGTGTAGTATTTATTAAATTAAATCAATTAAAAGGTCTATCTTAAGATACAAAAGGTTAGTATCATAATTCAACTGTGGGAACATTCAATTACATAAATAATTCAATCACATTGACATATGATATTCAAATATGATCATTTAAGACACATTAACATGTTATCTTTTGGGCATCTCAATATATTTTAGGATAAATTAATTTCAAATATACGAAAAACCATATACATATACATATAATGATACATTCCAGTGAGAATAAAAACGTGTGTGAGAATCGTGAAAGTTAATGAGTGAGTGTCATGTGACAGGAGGACAAATATTTTTCTACATGAAATTACTGAACCCTGTTGAGGAATTAGTGTAACGAAAATTTGGAAGAATTTTTTTAAAAATTATTTTAGTTCGACACGACACGTGTCGTGCCCTAAAATATTCTCACCAAATTACAATATATACATATTTATCACACAAATAGGTAGCAATTATTTATATACTTGCAATACTGTAAGAGGCAAGGAATCATCATTAAAGCAAACATTATCCAATTATTTATACACTTTTCACATTTCCTTCTTCCACAAGGCAAGTTTTGCCTCCCAACCCCTCCACCATAAAACCCAAAACCTGCCCAATGCAGCTAATCAACAACAAATGCAAAACAAAAACAATCAACAAAACTTGTCATGAAGATTTTGATTTAGAGACAATGCGAGCGTATACGAACTCGTTCCAAGTATCGGGCAAGCCCGGGAGGCACCAATGGATGCAATCGGCGTAAGTGGCCGGATCGGCCTTCTGATCCTCCGTGAGCATCTTCCCCTGCCTTATGGTGTACACCGACGTGTGCGCGTCTTTTCTGTACTCCGACAGCCTCGTGATGTTCAAGAACTGGACCGCCACTCTCATGGCTCCTGTCACGTTGGCCGCGACCCTGAACAGCCTCCGGTCCGTCCCGACCCGGAGCGGGCTCGACGTGTTCAGGAACGGCGTCGTCTCTAGCGCGCACTTTATCCCCTCCGGGTTGTTCCAATCCAAGCTCCTGCACAAATTTTCAAAAGAAAATGTCAGCTGAAATAAAAACATCATTTTTAAGGAAATGAAAATGTTTTAGTATGACTGTAAATGAATCGATATTTTGACTCGAAATTTAAAATATAGCTGGTTTGTACTCGTTATAATTGACTTTGAGCCGGATTTGAGCTTATGGTTGGGTTCGTTTGATAAACGGGGAGGGCTTGAGCCTGGCATTTTAAGAGGTTACTTGCTAAATCGAGGCTCGATTAGGCTGGTTTACATCGTTTTCTCCAGGTTTCTAATGGGCCTAAGCCCACAAAATCATGCAAGAAAAAATAGTAATTACTTGATGTGAAGAGGAGACATGCTGGTGAAGAAGACAGTGGTTCTGTTAGGATCAACGTTTTGCTCCACCCACTGAGACCATGTCTTCAACACTCTCTCATACGCTTCTGGCCGTGGGATCTCATCGTACTCCGTGTCCCCTCGATCCAACGATCCTCGTCTTTTCACAAACAAAAAAATACAAAATATCAGCCAAAAATCATGGAAAAAATGGGGAAATTAAATTAGAACCTGGTGAAGCTATACTACTTACAGAACTTTCATTGCAAAAGTGTTCATCCACCAAATGTAGGTGTTGAAGATCAAATAATCCACATTCTTCCAGTTCTCGCCATGCCTTTCGATCGATTCGGGCATGATGATTCGATTCAATATGCTGTGCATGTCCGGATCGTCCGAGTTCGATTGCACCAGAAACGGTGCCCAGTAAAATTCAACTGTTGCATTATAGTCCTGGGGACAATTTTGATGCAATTTGATCAATTGATGTGAAATTTGTTGAAGAATCAATCGAGCAAGTTAGTATTTTTTTATGTTACCTCGATTCTGAAGACACTGAGCGACCCAGATTTCTTCAGGCTCTTCCTGCCACGTGGCGCCGCGGACTGGACCAAGCAGACCATCGACTCCCACTGGTTCCGGTTCAGCGAGTCTCCGACGAACATGAGCCTCCTGTTCCTCAGCCTCTCCAGCAAGAGCCTTGCTCTGAACCCGAGAAACAAAACAATGAGACGGTTCTTGAATCAAGAAGAGAAGTGAACGTGAATTCAAGAACTGAGAGAAATTAAAGTTTGGATTTTTATTTTGTGTTTCTCACTTGGGCATGGAGCAGTCTCTGGGCTGCCATCTCCAGTTCTGGTACAGAGAGTCCTTGCGACCGTTCCTCACGCAGGTTACTTGCGCCGTAAGGAACTCGCACTCGTCTTCCTTGTACAGTGGGCGAGTGGCGTTGTCGAACACCCACGTGCCGTCGAACAGATCGCACCCCTCCGGCGGCAACTCCACGTCCTCCTCCGGCAACTCGATTCTCGGGTCTTCGGGATCTTTCCGGTTCTCAACTGGGTCGCGAGCTTCTTGAACAGGGTCGCCGGGAAATTGGGTTCTTGAAATTCCGGCGGTTTCTCGAGCAGGGTCGTCGGGAAAGTCGCCGGACTTGGGCCAGGAAAAGGGGAACTCGGCGATGGACTTGACGTCCTCGTTGTACATGAAGAGGCCGAAGAGGAAGAAGGAGAAGACGACGACGAAGATCGAGAAGCTGTTGGCTTTCCGGCCACCCTTCATCATTGGCGCTTTCCGGCGAATCGGCTGCATGAAAACAGAGAGCAACAGAAAAAGAAAAAAGAATGTTTGTGTTTGCGTCAGAAGTAGCTATAATGATTAATGAGAAGAAAACAGAGACATTGGGAGAGAGATGTGGAGAGAAGATCTTACATGACAAAAATGGAGGATTGAATCTGTTTAAACTGAGTGTTGTTGGGTGTGATGGATTTTTCTTGAAGCAATTGCTAACAACGACTGAGAGAGGAGAGAGAGAGAGAGAATGAAGAGTGGTTTCAAAGACTTGACCAAATTGTTGTTAGCGAAATGCTCTGTTTTTGTTTAGCCGCTTATGGAAAAGAGCAATCCTGAACAATGTACGGTAGTCGGAAAGTCACTGTCGGTGACGAGGTTCTTGGTTCTTAATTTAGAGGTTTTAACACTTGCAATGTGAATCAAGCTCTCATGTTATAACATTAGAAATGCTAAAATGGGGTGCGGACAGAAACAAAAATGTCATAGATTAGGATATATATTGATTTTAATGTTATGTTAAAGTCAATCAAACTAAATCTCAAATTCCAACGTTTGAGTCCCACACAATTTAGTAGAGGGGTTTAAGTTTCGAATTAAAAGGCAGATATAAAATACAATATCAAACTTGTTATTTAAACTTTTTTTAATCTCATCTTTTCATTATAATTTTTTTTTTGAAAACCATCTCTTCATTATAATTGATTTGTTAAATAGAATTTTATTATGATATGAAAAATTGTTAATCATTTTATAGGTACCCACATAACACATGACAAATATCTGTTTCATATATATAGTTTTTTTTACCTCGGAGATACAATGCCGGTCCAAGGATTTCCGAGGCTTAAGGCGAGATTTCAAACATAGGTCTCTTTTAATAATCGCTTTTAGTTTATTTAAAGATGTAAATTTAAATATTATTAATTATTTGTAATATTTTTGTCAACTTTTTAGTATGTACTATTTTAACTATCATCAATTTTATATAACTTTTGACTTTAACATGTGAGTTTAATTTCATTTTAACATTTTTAAACCTAAATACAAGTTCCCAATTTTTTAAAAATTTAAAACTAATGCCTAAAATTTTAAATTTGTTCTTAAATTTTTAATA
>JAYMTP010000704.1:0-30141 GCA_036897365.1 Geranium brycei
TTGGAGTACATGTCTTTTCCCTTATAACAAAATTAGGTTGTAAAACCGCGCGATGCGCGGTGTTATTTGTTATACCTTATAAAATAATTTATTCATGTACAAATCAATTATTAGAATTAACGTTCGTCGAAGAGAAATCGAACAAAAATCCAGAAACAGAAATTTGGAGCCGGAAAAGGTCACCTGAAGAGAAAATGCAATTTTGGAACTTGATCATAAATCGTGACATGGAGAATGTCGTGTAGATAAACCTCCATCGTTTCTTCCCTAAAAAATCAACATGACGGATTCAAATCGTATAATCAAATGCATCAAAAAATTCATTGGAATCTAATGATTGTGGCAGATAAAAAAATATTGATTTAGTTGGTTAATAAATCGTATAGAGATATGTGATTAACATGTATTGAAAGTAGTTTAAGAAAAAAAATGTAATCCAACAAAATTCTAATTAATATTAAATTTGTTTGATATTATTATTAGCTATTCAAATTAGTTTAGGAAAATAATTGTAATCCAACAAAATCCATTATATATTAAATTTGTTTGCCGTTATCATTCAAATTTATTAATCAAAACTTCATTAGGTATTTAAATTAAATCACGAAAAGAATTCTCATGCAGCAAAATCATAATCTATATTAAATATATTATTTTTTTGAAGATTACATTAAATATATTTTTTATTATCATTTTAATTTATTAATAAATTAACAAATGATTTAAATCATTAATTCTAAAAGATCGAGCAATACACATTCTGGTAAAAGGAGATGTCACGTGAACATGTGAGGATTTTCCTTATATATTAGCATGAAAATTTTAAATAATTCAAAAAATTATCATTACTTAATTTTAAATAAATAATAAATATAATATTTCGTTTCATTTTTCTTGAATTAAGTGTCGGGAAATAATAAATTATTGCAAAGAATGAAATAATCTGCATGCTTTTCTGTACGAATTCCGGAAATACATGAATATTATTTTCTCGTTGCTCATAGGACCTTTATGCGGCGAAGCGCACACAGTCTAAGAGTGAAGCTTAAAAACCACCACGTGTCGTATTTTATTCATATATTTTTGGGCCCGCCTTTATTTTTATAACTCCACCTATCAACTCTTCTCTATTTTCTTCCATTTTGTTTTTGCTTTATTACCCTTGCGTTTCCACCATTACTACTCACCTTGCCCCTTCTCTTCTTTTTCGCCGATAAATGATATATTTTTTGACCTTTTCAAGGTAATTAAATGGCTCAAGTATAATAATATGAATCTTGGAAAGATGTAAAATATGAGGATTGGACAATGGCTGATTACACTATGATAAGTATAAATCTGAAAATGATAACATAAGTTATAGATATTGATGATAAAAAAGGGATCAAAGAAATATATATACATTTGCTATGAAATATGATAAATGTCTTTCATTCAAAGATTTGGTGAGCATGAACAATGAATTTTTGGTTGATGTATAGAAGAATATATGCTTTCAATTATGATGGGTGTCTTTTTTCTTGTAAGTTTGATGATCATGTATATTAATTTTTTTTTTATATATGTGTGATCTTGAATGATATGTACGTGTTAATTTAATGATCTGATGATTATAAGCAATGGGCTGCTTTTAGAGGATACATAGTACATTATCTGCTCTAGAAGAAGACAATTGTTTATTATTTATGGACCAGATTAACAAATAAAATAAATTATCTGGTATGAAATAAGACACTTGTCATCTAATTATAGATCATTTAAATGTATAAATTATTAGTTTAGAGGTATTTATTATATTTTATTTCCTCTGGGTTGAGATAAGCCAAGTGTCTCTCAATTACCTCCTTGCACTCTCAACATCCAAAATAGTAGTAGTAATAGAGATTATGATCTTATTTCAATAGCAAGAACTCTCATTTTTAACTTTGAAATTGATCTTTTCTAAAAAAAAAATGAGTGAGTATAGAGTTCAAAATTATAGTGCAATATGCATGAATCATATGACACAACTTCTTCAAATCAAGAAATTGAAAAGATTTAGCTCCATTTCTCAAACTACTATCAATCCAATAACATATAGCTAATATCAAAAGACCCATTCACAATTATCATCAAGAACATGCATAAATCCTTCCAAATCATGAACAAGCCTTCACCAAATGTATTTAGATATGACTGAATTAAAAATAACGGCAGTAGCCGGCCAATAAATAGCTGTATCGGCATGGGACGAAAGGATTCGAACATTCGCGTATTGAGATCAAAACACGACAAGTATATAAAATAGGGTACATTATCTGCTCTGGAATGAGACATGTGTCAATTATTTATAAATTAGTTGAATATTTAAAGTAGATTATCCATTGTGAAATAAAGCATGTGTCACTTATTTACAGACCAGTTAAATGTGTATACTAATTATTTAAAGCTAGTAATTATATTTTATTTGAAGAACAAGTGTCTCTTCCATTACCTCATTTAATCTCATTTCAACAGCAAGAAGACATGTTTGTAACTTAAAAATTCAAGCACTCTGGCAATGTAGACTACTATTTTGAATGAGTATAATTGTAGTGAAATACGCATAATTTATGTAGCTCCCTTTTTGAAGATTTATCTAGAATCCTAATAAAACTACTATTACTCTATCACTAATCCAATAACATACATATAGCTAATATCTAGAGACCCATTAACAAATATATGCAAAAACATGCAAGAAAAAACCCCAAATTCAATAAACCAGCTAGTGTGACTTTTGTCAAAGCCTTGGCCACCAAGTCATTGAAAATGAGAGCTTAAACTTGTGTGAAACCAATTATCATTCAAGAATGGGATTGTTTATTTAAGGCAAATGTGAAATTAAGGAAAGAATCTAAAATGGCATAGATGGTAAAAAATGGGTGCATGTGGGGCAGTTTGGAGAGATACAAAGTGCCAAGAAAAAAACAACCCAACAATGTAGTTTTGAGATCCTGTTTGTAAAGCTTCCAAAAACCTCACCACCATCACCACCACCACAACACTTTACTTCCCACAAAAAGAAAAAAGAAAGAGAAACAGAAACTCCTCCTTATCACCCCCAGCTTTTCAGGCTCTCCTACACACCATCACAACACCCACCACCACTCTTTTGGAATTACATCAACTTTTGCTCACACCATATATACCACCCCCCTTACACCCCTAACCCTATATAAGCCCCATATAAGCCCCCTCTCTCACCAGTCAGAGTCTCACGTCTTAAAGATCTGGCCAGAATGAAAATGAGCTGCAACGGGTGCAGGGTCCTCCGGAAGGGTTGCGCCGATGACTGTGTCATCAGGCCCTGCCTCCACTGGATCCCCTCGCCCGACTCCCAGGCCAACGCCACCCTCTTTCTGGCCAAGTTCTACGGCCGCGCCGGCCTCCTCAACCTCATCAGTGCCGGCCCTCCCAACCTCCGCCCCGGTATTCATTTTTTTTAAATTTGTAAAACTATAACTGATCATTCAACTATTATACCTATCTTGTCTGAAAGATCGTAATAACCTTTACTATTTTTTGGGTACATCGCGTTTCTGCATGCAGCTATATTCAGGTCGCTTTTGTACGAGGCGTGTGGCCGGATCGTCAATCCGGTGGAGGGCTCGGTGGGCCTGCTCTACTCCGGCAACTGGGCCCGCTGCGAGTCCGCCGTGGACGGCGTGCTCAGGGGCACACAGACCATCTCCGGCGACGGGCAGTGCTCCGGTGCGGCCGGCCCCATCATAGCATCCGCCCTATCCAATCCCGCGATCAAGGCCTTCGACATCCGCCACGTGTCCAGGGAATCCAACGTGGGGTCCACCTCGGCCCGCCCGCCCCGATCCAGGGCCCGCAGCAACAACCTCAGGATCGCCGAACACGCCACCGTGGACCTCTCCGACGATGACGTGGAGCTGGAGCTGTGCCTCGGTCCGGGGGCCCCACCGATGAGGAGGACCGGTCCCACACCGTGACGTCACCACAGAGACCCGAAGCAGCGATTTTTGGCGGCTTTACCAGTAAAAGTTTCCAACAAATCATCGTACCATTACCTTATTATAATAATGTTTTTATCATCATGCTTTAATTTTCAATTTCCATGGTTTTGTTAAGTTTAAATCGGTTTAAAATATGTCAATGTTATTTGCGGAGAAAATAAATGGAAATTTTTTTAAAAAGAAATTGAAAATGTGTGGTACCGTTTTTGGGAAATCGATGTGGTCGGTAATTGGATGCGTAGAAATGGGTAATAATGATGAGACTGAGGGGGCAATAAGGGGAAAACACGTAGACGACGTGGAGGCGACAGGTGGAGTTCATGCGCAAGTGTTGGAGCCTCCAAACATCGTTGATCATTTGCATGCACAGCTTACACGTGTTTCCTCTTCGTTTTGTCCTAGGTGAGTGTGAGTTAATTAAGGTTTTAACTGCGAACTGTTTTGAGTTCTTGTCTGAATTTCAAGGAATTTGGATGTTTCCACGCTACACGCAATGAATCAGTATGGAAGCGCCATATTTTATTGCATTTTGTATGTGGTAATTTACGCTGAGTCGTGTGATTTAATTCGTTGGTATTTAATGTTTGAATAAAGTTTTAAATTTTGAACTAAATTTTTGAATCGTCAATTCTTTTCATCTTGGGGACCATTGTGGCAATAAGCCAAGATCCCAATTTTATAACTGGGGATAAACTTTCTCACTCGATCATCGTCGTTCGTTCAGCAAGTTAGACACGAAATATAAAACTTTGTGTTATTTATATCAATTCATCGAAGAATAATTTTCTTATTATCAGCATTTCTCTTTGGTTTGATAAACACTGAATAACACAATTTACTCATTTTTTCTTTAAATAAAATAAAGATAACAGATATTATAGAGATTTCGTAACACATTAAGAACATTAAAAAAAATTAAAATACTTAAAATGAAAGTAAAGATTCAATAAATTTATTGTGATGAGATTTGATGAATGCCGCAATCTAATAGAGGGTGGTTATAATTGTGATGAGATCATAAATTTAATAGCAAGAACACCTATTTTGTAACTTTAAAATCGATGTACTCTAGAATTGTAGATTAGTAATTCAAGTGGGTATAATATTCATAATTATAGTGAAATCTGCATAAATTATGTAACTCAGTTCATGAAAATCAATAAATTTAAAAAGTTTAGCTCTTAATACTCAATTAATCCAATAACATGTACTTCGCTCATTCAGTTTGGTCTGTTTCCTCTTCGTTTTGTCCTAGGTAAGTGTGAGTTAATTAAGGTTGTAACTGCGTATGGCAGTTGTTGAGTTCTTTTTTCTTTTATGTTTCCACTACAGGCAAGAGGCTTTCTTTTGCCCCTGTCTACTGGTTTTAGAAAAAGAATGCTATTCTGTTTATGTTTAAGTAAGCAAATATGTTATAGAAGTCTACCCATCGCATATAGTAAAGAAAGAAAGAAAGTACGTTGATAAATTGTAAACAAAGAAAGAAAGTACATTGATAAATCTTACTTGACTGGGCCCGTCAAGGTGAAGTCAGGACCTAAAAGATAAGCCTCCATGAGTCTATTTGGCAATCCTGCATGAGGGTGGAGTGGCCCAACTACATTGCTCATAGATAAACCTTCAAATTATTCATCCATAAAAAGATCTTATTATTTCCTTGGGCATTTATTACTTGAACAATATTTGTCATTTTTTACATATTAGAACAAATAAAATGGTGGAAGGTGTAAAGTTGGCAATTGTGGCTTCTATGGGTTTTTTTTTTTTATATTTTGGGTATGCTACTTTGGAATCAATCTATTAAGAATAGGGTTATATAGTTATGGTTCATTTGTACTATCGTAAAATACTAATTGATTGTGATGAATTACTTTGAAATTACTATAGTTTAATGCTTTTTGTATATTAGTTATTGCAAGTAATTTATACAAGTCATATGATTTCATTCGTTCGTATTTACTGTCCGAATAAGATTTTATATTTTAATTGAAGTTGGAGTCATCAATTCTTTTCATCTTGAAACCATTAATGTGGCAATATGCCAAGACCCAAATTTTATAATTGGGGGACAAACTTTCCCACTAGGCCATCGTCGTTCATTCACTTATTCGGCATGAATATAAAACTTCAATCCTTTTTATATCAACGCATTAATTAGGATATTAATTTTTCCTTGTTTTCAATACTTCTCTTAATTTTTTCTCGTATTTATATCAACATATTTTAATATTCATAGAGTAACACAATTTATTTATTTTTTCTTTTAGTAAACTAAGAATAACAAACGTTATCGACGTCTTTTCAGTTTTTCAGAATATTCAAACTAAATACATATTCAATAATCAATATGTTTATTGTGATGAGATGTAACCAACCTAACAATCTAATAAAGGGTGGTTGCCAAATTTATACAATATGAGTCATAATCATAGTTATTGTAACCCTCGAACAAGCCCATACTCATATTCCAAATTAAGCAATATCTTACATTTCTTGTTCACAAACTCAGCACCTCGTTCACATCCCTATAGTCATCATTCATCGCGACGTATCTCTTGTAATATAAGAAATGTTTTTCTTTTATAGACGCAGTGAATATGTACAATGAATTTTTGTTGGCATATCTAAAATATACATGACAAGTGCTTTCACTTATAACTTATAAGTAGATAATAGTTTTATGAAAGTATAAGTTATAAGTTTAATGAACATGTACAAAGAATTTGGTGGATATATGATATACATTTTTATTTAAAGATCTAATGACTATGTACAATATCTGCTAAAATATGACACTTTTCACTTAATTATATATCAGTTAGATATATAAAATATTAATTTAAATGTATTTATTATCTTTTATCTCTGTGTGTTAAGATAAGATAATTGCTTCCCAATTAGCCCGTACTCTTTTTTGACATTGAAAATAATAATAAAGATATAGAATATGATCTTATTTTCATAGTGCAAGAACCCCTATTTGTAACTTTAAAATTAATGTACATACCCTTAGAAGTGTAGATTAGTAAGTTGAGTAGGTATCGTATTTGTAATTATAGTGAAATAATTTCAGTGGAGATAATCTTTCCAACTTGATCATCGTAGTTTTTTCACTAATTCAAGCATGAAATATTAAATTTGGTCTTATTTATTTTAATCCATTAATGATAACACTAATTTTTTTTATTGTTATCAGCATTTCTTTTTAGTTTGATAACAATCAAGTAACAGTACTATTTATTTATTTTCTCTTTCAGTAAAATAAGTTGCAAAATTATACAATGAGTCATTAGTTATAATGACTCATTTTGTACAACCCTTTATTGGATTATCATTTGCATGTACCGCTATTCGTGTAAGTGTGAGTTAATTAAGGTTTGTTTCCTCTTCGTTTTGTCCTAGGTAATAAGTGTGAGTTCATTAACGTTGTAAATATGCGAAGCAGCTGTTGAGTTTCTTGTCTGAATTTCATGGGGTTTGGATGTTTCCAGTACACGCAGAGTTATTAATCAATTGTAAATTTGTGATGAATTAGTTTGGAACAACTATATTTTATTGAATTTGTGATGAATTAGTTTGGAATTACTATATTTTTATTGCATTTTGTATAATGAATATGATTATTGCGATTAATTTAAACAAGTCAAATGATTTAATTTGTTCGTATTCAATGTTCGAACATAATTTTAAATTTTGAATTAAAGTTAGACTCATCAATTCTTTTTACCTCGTGCACCATTGAGGGAATAAGACAAGATAACCTTTCTCACTCGATCATCATTGTTCATTCATTGATCGGGACATAAAATATAAAATTGTTCTATTTACACCAATCCATTAATCGAGACATTAATTTTTCCTTATTATCAGTATTTCTCTTCAGTTTGATAACCATCGAGTAACACAATTTACCTGCTTTTCCCAGTAAAATAAGAATAATAGACGTTATCGACGTTTCATAATATATTAAAATTTAACTTTTTCAGAATATTTAAATTAAAACTAAAGATTTCAACATGTTTATTGTGATGAGATTTACATACGGTGACAATATAATGAAGGGTGGTTCTTGCAAAATTTACACAATATGAATCATTATCATAGTTCTTATAAGCCTATATTAATTAATACTTTTATTATCCATAAAACAATGTGTTTAAATACTCAATGTTTCTATAACGTCAATTAATTGCTAGGTGTTGTCGAACTCCGGCCGGCGACCGGTGGTTTCCGGCGACCGTTAGCTCTAATTCTCCATCCAATAACATGTACTTAGTTGATTCAGTTTGGTCTGTTTCTTCTTCGTTTTGTCCTAGGTAAGTGTGAGTTAATTAAGGTTGTACGTATAGTTGCGAACTGTTGAGTTCTTGTCTGAATTTCATGGGGTTTGGATGTTTCCTGTACATGCGCAAGAGGCTTATCATATTAATCATTTGTGATGAATTATTTTCAAATTACAATAACATGTATTTACCATTGTGTGGCAATAATCCAAGACCCAAATTTTATAATTGGGGATAATCTTTATCTTTCCTACTCAACCAACGTCGTTCATTCACTAATTCGGGTATAACATATAAAACTTCGTCTCATTTATATTAATGCATTGGTGAAGACACTAATTTTTCTTTGTTTTCAACATTTCTCTTTAGTTTGATAACTATCGAGTAACACAATTTACTCGTTTTTCTTTTCAGTAAACTAAGGATAACAGACGTTATCGACGTTTCGTATATATTAAAAAGTTAACTTTTCAAAATATTTAAACTAAAAGTATTTATTGAATAATCAATATATTTATTGTGATGAGATTTAATATGTCATGTAGTAAAAGGGTGGTTGCAAAATTTATACAATATGAGTTATGACATTGTAAGCCTCATAAAAGCCACAAACTCATAATCCAAATTGAGCAATATCTTACACTCCTTGTTCACAAATGATCGCATCCCTAAAATCATCATTATGGAGGATATATGATACATAATTTCATTTAAAGATTTGATGATTATATGCAATGGGTGTTTAGACGATACATATATGGTCTGCTCTGTTAGAAGACACGTGTTTATTATTTATAAGTGAAATATGACACTTGTCATTTAATTATGTATCAGTTAAATGTACAAAAATTTAATTTAGAGCTATTTATTTTATTTTATCTACTTTGTGTTAAGACAAAACAAGTGTCTATGAAACCCAGTTCATGAAAATTAATAAATTAAAAAAGTTTAGCTCCAATTCTCAATCCAATGACATATAGCTAATCTCAAATGACCCATTCGCAAATATCTTCAAGAACAAGCAGAAAACCTTCTAGTTTAGTGTGAATTAAGGTTGAAATTAACTGCGAAATTGATGTTCTTGTCTGAATTTCAAAGGATTTGGATGCTTCCACTGCACACACGAGAGGCTTATGATATTAAACAATTAATGTGATTGAATTAGTTTGGGATTAATATATTTCAATGTATTTTGTATATTAAGTATTACAAGTAGTTTATACAAGTCATACAATTTAATTCGTGGGATTTATGGTAGGGATAAAATTTTGAATATTCAATTGAAATGACTCATCAACTCTTTTCATATTGGGACCATTATTGTAACAATAAGCCAAGATCCAAATTTCACAACTAGGGCCAACATTTCCCACTCGGTCATCTTCATTCATTCACCAATTCCGGCATGAAAGTAAGAACTTCTTCTTATTTATATCAATCCAGTGATCGAGACACTAATTTTTCTTTGTTATCTGCATTTCTCTAATGTTTGATAATTATTCTGTAACATATGAATTTACTCATTTATTTTAGTGAAATAAAAATAACAGACGTTATCGACGTTTTGTAATATATTAAAAAAATATTTAAAAGAAAACATTATTATTATAGTAAAGATTCAATATGTTTATCGTAATGACATTTAATGAACGAAACAATTTAATAAATGGCCATTACAAAATATATGACATATAAGTCATATTGTCATAATTTTATGTCTCTACATTAAATTAAATTAAATAATAATGAACAATTTACTATCCATAAAGTTAGATACTTAATAACTCAATTGTTCTATCACTAAATTGTTGGGTATTAACGTTATTTAATAATAACTCAATTTTTCTATAATCGAATTGTTAGGTATTAGCAAGTTTCGTAATGTCTCAAGTTTAGGGGTATTGATCGGTTGCAAACATTGAGTTTTGCTGCAAATCTGAGTCATCAATGACATTCTAACGTAAATATCAAATAATTGTAAATTTCTTTTGGCCCTTTTATACCATCAGAGGGGTATAAACGTATTTTTATACCCCTATTAATTTAAATATTATTTTCTTACTTGAATTTTTTTGTAATAGTTTAATCGGTTCACCTGCAAACCGTTTTATCAGTTCATCTAATATGTTTCATATGATATGTTTCATCTGTTATGTTCCATTGAATATGTTTCATTTGATATGTTTCACCTGTTATGTTCAATCTAATATGTTTCACCTGTTATGTTCCATCTTAATATGTTTCAAACTCGTGTCATCAAATCTGATCCCCAAATCTGTTCGGTCTAAATAGTTCAATTGGTGCTGTTTCAACCTTTCATCGATTATGTTTTATCGAATATGTGTCATCGAGTATGTGTCATCAAATATGTTTCATCGAATCGATTTTGCATAACATCACTTTGTGTTGGTTACACCGATTATCTTATTGGTTTAGTTCACATGGCAAGTGCACAACTGCACATGAACAAAACAAAATCCAAATCAATATCAAAAAATACGGTAAGTAAAACAAATAGAAATAAAGCATGGAACACATGATCTAATTAATTCAGTCCTCGGTAAACCAATACAATGGTGAGTCAACAAGTAAGTCAAAATCCACCAACCAATACAATGTGTCCTTTTGTATTATTTTTATTTGTTTCACATATTAAATAATGTCATTAATCATAACTGTTGATGAAACTAATCCGATAGACATTACGCGTTTTAAAATTTGTACCAGAAAGATGGTTTGTAGCCAATCTCATCCCCAAGTTTAGACCCAAACGGTTTTATTCTCATATATGCGAAAATTATCTACTCATTGTAGAAACTAATTTAAAATGACAGTTAATTGACAATTACATAGTAATTAGTACAAGTCACAAGTTTTCATCAGTTGAAGCAGGTCCGATTCCAAATAAGGAAGCTCTCTTGACGAACCTCCCTTTCATTCTGGGTCGTTTCTCCGCGTTGAGTTTCCGAACCTCGTACCTTATTTTCTTCGAAAACAACCTCGTCCGCCGCTTTTCCCTGTACCTCGTCACTCGAGCTTCTCTCCCTCCCTTTGCCTGCTGACTCATCACCCTCCCTCCTATCTCTCCGTACACGTGGCGGTGCTGATGACTCATCTCCGTTCCGCAACAACCCTGCGACATGTCATGATACACATTTTAGAGTTTATTTTAAATTCCATTCATGTTTTCAGTTCACGGTAATTGTTATTGATGTTCACATAAATCTGAGCTTATCAAATGTTAGACTCATTTAAACTCACCCAAAAAAACATCAAAACACTCATTCCGAATATAATTAAAAGTTTTTAATATTCACAAAATATATATTACAAAAACTAAATTAATCAAGTCAAGCTAAATTCAAATACAATTAAACAAGGACAAGTTGCCTGAAGTTATAAAAGTATAAAAGTCACTGTACACTTATAATTTTAATTTTACCCTCAAATTATAAGATATTTCGTTATTGATGTGAGAGAATATTTATCAAATAATTATAGTATTTCAAATTATAAAGTAAGAGTAATTTGAATATTTTACTTACTAATTATGTTATTTTTTACAAAGTTACTTTAGTTTTAATAAGAAAATTAAAATACCTATGATAAAATTTTAAAGTTTGGATACAGAATTCAAAATCGTGTATACTCATATCGGTCAAATGAAATTATCTCTCATTTATATTTAGCATTAGGTATAATTTACTAATGAACTCAATCATTTGAATTATCAGCTGAATATATTTAGTTTACAATACTAAAAATGTTTTTAAGGAACATACCATGCAATCCGGCCAGCATTCCTCGGTGGCGTCGAACTCCGGCCGGAGACCGGTGGTCCACGGCGACCGTTGACTCGGCCACGCCAGAACCACCGACTCATAATCCAAATTCAGCAATATCTTCCCCTTCTTGTTCTCAATCTCACCGCCTCTCTCACAATCTTTCCCATAACCCATAATATTCACTCCCGCCGACACATTCTTGGTCTCCTCCTCCCAACACGTCATCATCGGACAATCATCGTAATCGCCGAAGCCCACCTCGAAACCCTCCCCCGCCACGTCATCGGACCGGCCTCCCTGGCATTCCACGTAAGCATCCCCGTCCTCGACCTTCACTAGCTTCCCGCCATAATCTTGTTCGCCGCCGAGGAGGCTCTCCACGTCAGCGGCGAACTCGGCGAGGTCCACGTCTGACGGGAGGATGATCCCGTCCATGTTGTCGAAGTCTTGCCCGAACCCGGCGAGCAGGGCTTTCACCTCCCTGCTCTCCGCGTCGCACGCCGCCGCGTCTTTCGGAGCCACCGTCAGATCGGCGGCGGCTCCGAAAGGGTCGTAGATGGGAACTCTATAGAGGAGCTGCTCCTCCTCGTAATTCTCTTCCTGGGACGTCTCCTCCGAGCCCAGCTCGGGCACTGTCGGGCCCGGACTGGGCTTCTGAGGGCCCGCGGGTTTCCTGGGAGACCGCGGCTTCCTCCTAAAGCCGTGGTGCCAGGACGGGACCGATATGTTCTTAACATCTTCTTCGGTCTCCGTGTCTTTAAGATTTGACGCCACTTTCAACCGAACCCTCTGGTGCTTACGTGCCAGAGGGTTTGCTGAGTGGACAGATGCGTCGCAATTCTGGCACAGGAACGCGTCGTCCGCTGCGCAGTACCACCGGGCGCGCTTGCGGACGCACCCGTCGCACGCCCGGGCGGTCTTCCCGTCCACCCTGACCTTGCCTGACATGATCAGAATCTGAAACCCGAAATTATTTTTTATTTCTTTTTCACTACTGTGGGTTCGTTCGAAAGAAATTTTTTTTTGAAATTGAATAAGTTTGTTGCCAAAGAGTTGCGGAAAAAAGTTGGAGAGTGAGGCCTTTATTTAGAGTGAAAAAATGTAGACAAAATTGCAATAATGTGATGTTTTGACCCGGAGTGGGCTTGGGCCCACAATGTGCACTTTTGGGTATTTTGAAGGGTCATAGGTTCTCGTGGGACCCAGAAACAGCCTTATCTCGATTCTGATTGGACGGAAATTTAATCTTTATCAAAAAATAGCTCACGTCATTGGCTGAATCTCCCGATCTTCGGATTTCCTGTGGGACCCACGAAAAGACAGTGAAGTTAAGGATGAGAACGTCCAGTCCACTATCAGGCCACGGTTCCGAACTCGAACTGAACCGGACTCACCGAGTTCTAATTTTTGAGAACCGGATACGGAATCATTGGATAAGGAGCTCGATAGGTTTTTCGGTTTATCTGTTAGAATTGATTAATTTTTAATTTTTGTTATTAGTTGATTTATAAATCGAATCAAGAGTTTTTTATTCCAATTTATAAGAAAAAATATATTACATTTGAAATTATTAAAAGTTGTACTGAAAATTAGCAATAAACTTAATCATTACAACACAATCGAAGTATAAATTTGCAAATAAAATACTGATGAAAGATAAAATTTTATCTGGAACCAGCTTAAGTCAATTTCAGTTACTCGGCAATTTTTAATTTTAGAAGCTAAAACCGAACCGAAATCATATTATTCTCTTAATTAAATGATTAAAATTAAACAATTAACCACGACTCCTAATTCACCTATTCCAGCCCGTCCCGGTTCGGTTTCTGGTTCCAGATATGATCACAAATGTCTCGTTTTCGAGCTTTTTGTTGGGTTTAAAATGTAGAAAGGGACTGTTTTGTAGTGACATGTCTCTGTGCCATGCACCCACCATACATGCTGGGTTTGGACCGTATAGGGCATAGGACCCCTCATTTTTTGGGGTCCCCTACAGGCACTGTCCCACGTCTCGAGTCTCGTAGTGAAGCAGATGGTGGGAGAAATATGGGTTTGACATGTGAAAACAATTTTATGGGCAACGAAATCGAAAGGTTGACGTGTGAAAGGTGAAGGTGGTCGTGTTTCTACAATGTTCTTCTCTAAGATTTGTCTGCTTAATATTATGGGGTGTGTCGTGGAATTTCATGATTGGACAAGAGAGATTGTGAAGAGAACAAATATATAGGGACAAGTCGCCCTACACTATTTTGTGTGTATTTATTTAACTCGATTTTGAATTGAAACGAACCGAAATGGTTAATTTGATTTCATAAAAAACGAAATCAAAATCGGAATTGAATTGTTATAATTCGATTCAATTCAATTTTAAATCATCGGTTTTCAGTTGAATTAATCCGTTTTATTTTATTTTGACCCAATTTTTTAAAAGATAGTTAATAAACATATATAACCTAAAACGAGTTATGTGTCCATTATAAACTAGACCTAGACTAGTTTGTAGCAATCGAACTAATTTAATTTTATCCTGTTTAGTTTGGTTGGATCAGGAATTTTCTTAGCCTCTCTAGCACTAATTACCAGTGATTGATGTAGGGGTGAGCATGGGCCGGGTTGGGGTCCCAACCCGGGACTATCGGTTTGAGGAATTGAGGCCCCATTCCCATACCTATTTGAAATTGTTTCCAGTGGGTTAAATCCGGCCGGGTTGAAGGTTTTACCCAACCCGCCCTGCAATGGTTGGCGGGATTCGCCATCGAAATCGAGAAAATAAAGTTCAATGGCATACACATTCGAATCACAACCATTCTGATTTTGATTCCATTCAGAAATTGAGAAATTTATCAAACCATTTAAATTCTATTTGAAAAATTGTAGCTTAGATATATTAGAATTGAGTTTCAAGTCAAATTCAATTATAAGATTGAGCCTTGAGGTTACATGATTGACATCAAATTCAATCTTTTAATGCAATGCAAACCCATACATTGCCTTGTTTATTATTTATGTTTTCATAATTTCATCTAAAATGATCCAAATTCACTAATTGTCTTGTTCGCTATTTATTTAACATAACATCTCATCTTTATAAATAACTGTTATTTCTGTCATTAATATTGATAAATATATTTAAAGTTTATATGATTATGGTGCTTTTTAATTAATAATTGAGTTGGGTGGAATTGAGCTAAACATGCATAATTGTAAGTATGTGTTCTTGGTCTGTACCAAGCTGCCCATAGCTTTCAAGTCACATGCAATGATGGAAATTTTGTATAAAGAAATGGACAGGAGTGAGCTTCATGCCAAGACTTATTAAGGTTAGCTCGACAAAAATATTTGAATTTTGCATGTCTTTCAAAGTTGTAAATGGACAAGATTTATTGTCCAAAGAATATTAGGATGGCAAATTTCACATATCAATGGTAATTTGGTATTTTCTCATCCAACAGGATAATGTGAAAGATTATTAAATCTGCCCTGAAATTATTATATTCAATTCTTCAAAATTACAAATTTGTTGTGTTGTCACCCGTGGTATTCTAGACTCGAAACTGGTTTTAGACTGATAATCGAGTCGAATCATATTAACTGACTCGCGATGCAACGTATCCACCTATCATTCACCATTTTTGTGTTATTTTTTATTGTTATTTTTTATCGACAAGAAAATATATGAATGACTGAAAAATTACAAGTAGTGCCCGAGCAGACAAAAATACATCACGATAACGGAGGAAACCCTTATATTTTGATTGACTTGTAATAACTAAATCCTAATGTTCGAGTTTCGATACTAATTTTTTTATGATTACAATTTTCAAATATTTGGATATAAATCAGGGGAAACTCGTTTAAATTGTCTTATAACTCGAACATTAATGAAAATTGAAAATCAACTGATTTCAACGAGGTAGTATTGTTGTTATTGCGGATAACGATTCTGGATATGATTTCAATTGTTGAAAAACCGAAAAGTCGGGTCCAGTCTGATTCATGTCGGCCCGGTCCAGTTCGAGAACCAAGCCCACCTCTAACCATCCCTACTATTCTATGACTATATTGTTTCATGGGCTTTTCAGGCCATATGATTTGAAAAGGTTGGGCCAGTGATATGGCTTACTGGGCCAAGTAATGAGCTTTCATAACCCATGAAGGAAAAAAAACATACAAGACCATTTCAAAAAATTAATATTTAATATTTTTCAAGATTTGCAAGTTGTTTATTTTTTATAAGAAAGCGACAACCATATGGACATTGTAATATCTTAATTCCTAATTGGGTTTGATTTGTTATTTAATTTTAATTTTAAATTCGTAGTTGCTGAACTCAAGGGCAAAGATACTATTAAATTTAAAATAGAGAAAAAGAAACTATGGACAAAGATTCTTAGCCAATATAAAAATGTCAACTTAAATATATTATTTAAAAATTATATATATTTAAAATGTGAAGCCGAATACATAATAACACTAGCATTAGTATTGAACTTGTAATTTTGGTTACATCACTTTCATTGATTAAAAGAAATTGACTTTTAAACCATAATACTACGATTAAATTATATAACATCTGCAATCGTTATAATTCTTTCTATCATAAATTCTAAAATAATACATTGAACAAATACATTCAAATAGACTAGTAAAATATTCAAATCGAACGAGTTGGTGAAATCGCAAAATTAACCCCGAACTCACTGTATTGTCACTTTTATAAAGAAATCAAATATCCTAAACTCGACAAAATTCGTCAAATTAGATCATAAAACCTATCTCGTTGTCTATTTTATATTTGATATCTTAAAATTTTTTTGCGATCAAATTCTTACTATTTTTTAAATATTTTTCAGCCGACAGTAAAATTAATTGATTTATTTACTTTTAAATAATTTTTTTCTTTTCAATTACTTCTCATGAAATGTCAAGCTCAATCACACGAAACCTTAGATACATCTAAATATGCCACTGCTCCGAGTCAGCAAAGATTCTCGAGAAACAAACAGACACTGGAAACATTTTTTTCTTAACATCACTTGTAAATGTCTTCGACAGATTTAAGATAGTGAAGAAAAAAGTATTATATATATATAATATAATTGGCAGAGGCAGTGCATGTGGTTGATGAGAACACGTGTGAGAGATCTGAGTCAGCAAAGACAAGTTCGAGAGTCACGAGCAACATAATAATTAATTACTATTGAACAAATCAATGAACAAGTGTGTTGTGTTGTGTCTGTGTTTGAGAGAGGACAAAGCTTGACATGAATGGAACAATATGGAAATATTTAGCATTTTCCGAGGATAACATATTTTGCTGCTACCTCTCATCTCTCTCCTTGTAGATCCTGATTTCAGTAGTATTTACTGCATATATATAATTTGGAGTCATTTTAGGACTAATAAAAAATTAAATTAGATCAAAGAATTATTGAAAATTATTCTAAGACTAACGAAAAAAAGTTAAAGATTTTTGGAACTTCATTTCACCGAACATGAAAATGATTGAAAGGTCATATTATGATAATTTTAAATATTTTTTTCATATAATTTGATTATACAATTATTGAACTGGTTTGCATTCTCATTGAAACCAAATAAAATCATGAACTGGCTTGTTAATTTATATTTTTATTATAATAAAAACCTATTTAATATAAATAAAACAATTTTTATAAATGCAAAAAATAAAAGTAAATTAATTAACATTCAAATTCGATTATTTTTTTAAGCGGAATACATCTTTTCAAGTTACACAACCTTTAACAAATTTAGACTGTATTCAACTCGTTTACCCAAACCAGTAAGGCATAGATACCCGACTAAGTATCATTCGGTACATCACAGTCGATAATGACCTTACCCGATTAACAATGTCAGATAGGTATATTTAACCAAACCAAACTAACCCAATGTTAGGATTGGTCCAATTCGAATAACATCAAAGCTAGATGGGTATATTTAACCAAACCAAACTAACCCAATGTTAGGATTGGTCCAATACGAATAACATCAAAGCTAGGCGGGAATGCTCAAGAATACACAACTAACATCGATGCTAGCCATGAATGCTTGAGAATACCCGACTAGCATTGTGGTGTATGTACAAGTATAAAGTTAGTCGAGAATGCTAGTCGGGTATGTAGAAGTATATCCGATAAACTCTATTGAGCAAGACTGAGATTTCCAGAAGTGACCCTTGCTAGGGCTTGATTAGTTGATCAAAACCAGTGTCATTAAAAAGCCAATGACTTCCATATTTAAAAGACTGGTCAAAATATACAATATTTGGGTTCAAAAACCAAAAGCATAAAGCAAGAAGCAAGTAGCATAACATTTCAAGTCCATTAAAGCAAAAAAGTGATGATATACCAAAGAGAATAAAGGGCCATTCCATGAAGATCACACAGAGCCTGCCTCCATTCAAACCCACAAACAAGATTCACAACTTGCAACAAAAAACACAGACAAAATCATTAACACAATATTCCACCATGCACACAAAATCAATCCCAAAAAACACAACCTCCATTCATATAAATATGACATGTTCATTAAACAAAACTCTCACAACTCATCAAAACCTTAAACATAAACCCAAGTTCCTCTGGACGGCTCTCACAGCACAAGAAAACCCAAAGGCCTCATAAAAAAAAACCCAAAAAACTCAGCTCAAGAACACCACATTGCATGATCTTGAGGCACATAACTGAACAACGATGATATAAACGGAAAATATAAATAAATACGATATAATAACGATATCAAAACTTGTTGTGTCATAGGCATGGAATGTCGAGGGGACCGTTCATCCAGCAAGTGAAGTCTTCGTTGGCAATGTCGAAATCATAATCAGGAAGCTCGCCCGGCTGCTGCTCGTCGTTCGGGATGGCAATGTCGAGATCCATGCTGCAGTAACCGTCTAGGTGGAACCCGAAATCATCCACAAACAGCGCGTCAAACTCTTCAAAGTTGAAGTCTTGACCCAACGGGTCATCAAGAACCGAGTCAAACAGTTGACCTTGACCCTGATCTTGACTCAAAATAGCGTTGTCTTCAGAACCGAATTCAGAAACAGGCTCTTCCTTGGTAGTGACATTGGATTCAATAGGCTCTTCCTTGGTAGTGACGTTGGATTCAACGTCTAGGACGGAGGACGAAGAGGTATGAGACAAGACGCCCTCCGAGTCCTCAGACCCCGCAGGGAGGTTCTTGTTCACCTGAGAAGGAGAAAACACATTTCTATTCTCGAGCATTGCGTCAAACTCGACCTTCTTAGCCTGGTAGACCTGAGAAGCCTCCTCAGGTGTGTTGAACGTGCCCAACCATATCCTCGACCCTTTCTTGAACGGGTCTCTGATCTCAGCTGCCCATTTCCCCCATTTCCGCTGCCTCACACCCTTATACCTCCCCTTTGTGGGCCTCTCCTTCCTGCTGAAAGGCCCTCTCTTGCCCGAGCCCAAGACCATCGTGCTTTTGAGCCTCCCACCATTGCTACTGTCCTGGCAAGAAGACTCGTTCTCGAGATCACCATCACCATCGCAACCTCGAGGAGTCACAGGACACGAGCCATTGAGCGGGAGACAAATCTTAATCTCATGAACAATCCGCTTCTTCACAGCTCTCTTACCAGATTCGTCGTCGTCACTAGACGAGTAATCGGTAGCATCAGGGTCCGTGCAGATCACCCGAACCCTCCTAGACCTAACCATCCTCGACTCAGCAGTGTTCATGAGGGGTTTCAGTAACACAGTCTCAACCATTATCTCCAAAAACCTTAAAACACACAATCTTACCAAAACCCCTCAAAAGAGTCAAAACCCTCAAAATCTAACAAAAATGGACAAAAATTTTAGGTAACAAAAACAAGAAAATCTCTGGGAATCAAGGGTTTCAGGTAAGAGGCGCTCTCAAGAACAGTAAAAGGTAGCAAAATTTCTTTATATGAAATCCACCAAAACACACAACTCCAGAACAAGTCCTGCAAATAAAATTATAAAACCAGAAAGCCATTTCAGATTCACAACCTAAAATCATAAACATCAACAAAACCAAATCATAAACTCAACAAACCCAAATCACAAAGGGGCAAAAATAATAGAAATAAAAACCTCACCTCTTTGGCCTCAAACGCATCGAAGAAGAAGAAACCGAAATATTGGGCTTCAACAGAGCTCCAATCACCAACACAGACTCAACCGACATAAATCACTTCCTCAGCCGCCAAAACCCCAGAAACCTGTGTCTCTGAAAGAGAAAAGGAGCAAAAAATAGAGTGAGACCCAAAACAGATATAGCTAATAACTCCCACCAAACCCTCAAAAACCCTCAAATCAGATACAGAAACAGAGATTACAAATCTACGGCCACGATTTCTCCTCTCAAATCGAGCCAAGGATCAGGTTATATAGGATGCTACCAAAAATAACAATTCAACGACGAAGAAACGCAAATCTCCATACAAAATTCACAAGATTGAAACAAATAAAACAAAAATGAACAAAACCCATATGAGGAAATTGAATAAAAATCGAACCTTTAATTGTCTCGTTCCTCTCTGCACTCTGTGTCCTCTCCACTTTCTCTCTCTCACACTCCTGAAGCTCTTCACCTTTCCTCGAGCGGTCAAAATAGAGGAGGAGAGTAAAGTTCCGACATTTATTTATTTATTTATTTACTTTTGCTGTTTTATTTATGGGAAATAGAGAAAATATTTATTATTTCAGTAAATGCTGGTGAGCTGGCATGGGCTCAGGGTCATGCACATACATGATACATGATCCACCATCTCATGCCATTCGGGATCTCCCCGCAACAGCCCCCACGCTCACGCGCCACGCGTGTGCTGGAATCGCCAGTGCTGTGTTGGGCTCTATGGGTTTCGGTTTTGAGTCGGATTGGTTCGGTTTTGAATTGAACTGATTAACTGGGTTTTAAGGAAACGAGAATCAAAATTGAATCGATGAAATTCGGTTCGGTTTAGGATTTTAACAGTCGATTTTTAGTTCGGTTCGGTTTTTTACGAGCCGAGTTTCATACGTTTTTACATCTTAGACTGTTTTGAGTTGGTGGTTTTCAGACAAACTTTTTAACTGATTTTCATGAAGTTTTGACATGTTCGGCTGGTTTTTAATTACTGTTAGACTTATTTTTGTCGAACCAACATTTTCAGGCCCAACTAATAACGATTGATGATTTTAATCCTGATTAATCCTATGTAAACCCCCATTAATACTTTCATCTGATTTATTTTATGATTAGTCCCGAATTATTCTCGATTGGTCCCTAAAAAGGCATCTCCGACCAACTGGCGCCTTGCGGTTTTTACAGCACCACTTAAAATGAGTCATGGTTGATTGGTCATTGGTTCAATTTTATATCGGTTCCCAGTTCACAAACCAAAAACGAACCAATAGATTTTCAGTTGGGCTGTAAACCGAACTAAGGCGGTTCCATTCCAATTGGTTATTTCGGGTCGGTTTGGTTTTTTTTGGTATCCTGTGTTGTGAATTGGAATTTGGGAAACTGTACCACGCGCCTGTACGCGCGTCGTGAAATGGTATTTATTGCGGCATTTTTATTTCCAAAACGGCTCGTTTGGATTCGGCGAGGCGGTGTCGGGCAGTTTCTGTTGCCGTTTTGGGGTAATTAATAGGGCTCTGTCTTTTACTCTTTTTACGGTAATGCCACTGATAGAGTTTCACTCAGTGAAATTACTTTCTCCCCAAGTAATTAACGGTCGTGTCCTATTCGTTGACTAACTCATTGTGATTTTTTATTAATTGATTTTTTCTTATTTACGAGTCTTTTGGAGTAATTATCGGGGTTAAGAGAATTGGTATATTTTAAAATACCAAGTAAAGATAAAGGAAATAAAATAAAATAAAATCTATATTTACCTTTTAATCTCTCTTTCATTATCTTCACTTTGATTTGAAATTTATGGCTTGTTGTGATGCAAATAGTTGATCAAAAAAAGTCAAAATTTGATTGATTTATTTCAGAAATCGTTTGGATTTTTGAGTTTTAGGGAAAAATATTTGTTGGTTTTGAATACGTCAAAATCAACAGATTTTGGAAATGTGTTGTTTAAAATAATTATTTATCTAAATTGTTAGGTATAATTTTTTTTGAAGGTAAAGCGAATTTTATTAATTAAATAGCAACTAACCCGCCATCAAGTTTGGCCAATTCGTGAATTATTGGGTTACGAGCGAAATAAATAAGAACACATGTTCCGATAATTTATAATACGCAACACCATTCACTAAAGATTTTCCAAAGGCTTTTTTAAAAAAAATGGTTAATAATCAGATAGTTATGAACCAAATATTACATGATATTTTCTAATTTAAAATTTTCAGCGCGATTGCAAATATTATTACCGAAAACGCAATATTTATTTTTTTTACCTTAAAAAAACGCAATATTTATTTAAATAAGCATTATAAGTATAATAATTTATTTATTTATTTTCACATATATTGTGCGATTCGCCAACCCATGCAATCAAAGTATATACGTTAGTCGTGTCATTTCCTTATTTAAGCGAACCAATTGCTTCCACTTTTATGGTAATTAATTATGAAACAGCAACAACAAATACCACGTTTTAATTAATTAATTATTATACTTTGATGGTCCCAAAATATTTTCTCATTTAGATTTTATATTTTATATTTTATATTTTTTCACTTATATTTTGATAAAATTTCGTTAATTTTAGTCAATTTTTCAAACATAAAATAAAATACTTCTTTAAACAATAATAAATATATAAATTATTGTGGAATGAGTTACGGGAGAGGGAATTAATTTTATAAATTTCTTACTTTTGACTAAATTAATTGACAGTACGCGATGCACGTGACATTGTCTCATTGGGAGTAGCAAATAGTGAATCCAACGGCCCATAATGGTCCAGGCCAATAAAAACAGCGTCTAGATCTTGTCCCACGTACCGACCTCATGTCTCTCCGTACACCAAAGTAAATTAACATTAAATTGATCGTATTACACATGATCTAAACCAAAGACACACGTGTACAGTTACTGTACGGTTATGTGGGCCCCTAGCATTTTTTAATAATCATTTTTATTTGAATATTCGTATTAAAGAGAAGATATGTGGCCCAGTGGGCTTCTACTATTTCCCGCCAATTGTGTCGCCGCCTTCTTTTCCCGCTTTAGTGGCGGTGGGACACGTGTAAACCAGCTATTGGGTTATCTTGTGGCTGTGGGCCCGTTATTTAGGTTACACTAATGTTGTGAACATATGTTGTTTTTTATGTAACTACTCTTAAAAATATGATACCAAGGAGACACATATATTATACGTTCACAACCACACCAAACCTTAATTCTCTTTCTCCCATTCCGCTTGGCGTTGACAATTCATAGCCGGAGAACAAAAATGAGTCTCAATCGCTGACCTAGCTCTGATTCTTCTCTATTCGACACGCGATCGAATCTGAAAATGATCGCAATGCTCGATTAACGTTGGTTACAAGGTTTGTGTACCTGCGTTTCAATTGGTTGTTGATTGAGTTTAGATTAATGTTTATGTTTGGGGTGAGGGGTTTGTTGTGATTTGGGTTTTGGAGAGAAATTTAATTGGTGCATGACTTGCAATCCATAGCAAGTATCAAATACAATCGAACAATTTAATGAATTAAGGCCGCAAGTAGTTAAGAACAAGTTAGTTAACGCTGTTGAAATATCAGGAAACTAGCAATTACGAGTATTAGACTGACGGCTTTCGTCAATCCAAAAATCAAAAATCAATCGATCATGCATTTCATATGTGCCCTGTGTTATAGATAACAATTTCGTCTCTCGACATTGGAAACGACAACATCTCCGAATTAACAACCCTCTTGGAAATTATTATTAAGTTTCGATGGCTTGAATAACAACAATTTTTGAATCAAAAAAGCGGGATCTAGGAAACAACATCTCAATTTTACTTAGATCTGCTCCTAATTCATTCTCTCAAAATAAATTGGGAATCAAAGATTGAATACTAAATGATCAAAATAGCATTCAACACGAAAACCAAAGTAAAATCACATACACACATACATAGATTGATAAAATTTCAAACTTTAAATTAACAAAATGCCATATAAAGGTTTAGCACCCATAATTTAGGGTTTTTCACTCCAAATCATAGTGCTTACAATCAAGTTCAACAAAAATAGACAAGATTCAAGAATGGAAGAACAAAAATGCAAACTCATGGGCCAATAATGTGCGTGGAAGCCCTTTCGGTCTTCAAGTTTGCTTCTTCTTGGTGACGGGTATCACATGTAGAAAGTCACGTGATTGTGACGCCCGTCTCTCCTATGGTCACTAGCTTCGGCCCATAAGCGGCATTTTTGGTGTGACAGACGTTACACCAAAAAGTCACATGTTATGGTGCTCTGTCACTTCCCTAGTCATATCTCTATGTGCATTTGTGAAGTTTTCGATGTGACGGACGCCACATGCCTCTAAAATGCCAAAAATTGCTCTAAAATAGCTCCTCACTTGTACACATCAACCAACAAAATACCAAGCATAAATAGGCACTAAAACGACTCTAAAACAACCAAACGAGAGTAAACATGTGCGATAGATGCAGGGTTTACGAGCCCAACCAGGTTACTAATGGCATCGTATCAATGATTTATGTGGAAGTGCATATTTGAGCTGTTTTTGCTTATGGGTTATGTTTATTGGTGTTTGATAGGTTTGATTTGTTACAAAAAGTTCGTAACTCTGCTATTTTTGCTTTCCGGGTTCTATAAATTATGATTGATTAAAGATTAATGGAGGAATTAGAAATTACGGTATGTTGTTTACTTGAGGCGTGGACTGAAGCGATGCTTCTTAAGAGTATTATACATTACTTGAAGGGTGATATGGGAAACATTTCTAGAAAAGGGTTCGATTTGAAGTTTGGGTTGAGGGCAAGAATAGAGATGGAGAAAAAGAGAGATCGGTCGTAAATGATATTATATGAAAATTTAAAACACAAGCGGAGGTATTTTAATTAAAATTTAACATAAATTAATGAAAATAGGAAAAACCAGAAAATTGCAATTCTAAGATGGTCTAATTTGTTTACAGTTAATTACGTGGTATTCTAAAGGTAATCATCTTTTTGTATTTGTAATCATTTATGGGACAGAAAGGTAAAGCATTTCCTTCTCTAACCGGCAGTTTTCAGTAATATAAAAATGTTTCAATAAATGTAGTCATTTATTTATTTATTTCTCACCTTATATTTGCCTTCTAAAAAAGTTTTTCTTTTTGAAAGATCTTCTAAAAAAGTTTAATTGACTTACAAAACAAAGGAACGTGAAGTGGTTGATTTAATTTGACATTTTGTTGCCTTTTGAAATAACATTGAACATATTTAAAAATACTGTATATATTAGTCCATATATATTAACAATATAGTACTAGTTGTTGGTGGTTTTGAAGTTATTACAAAACTCGTGTATATTCATGAAATGTACCTTCCCAAATTGCAATTGATGCCATGCCACCAAAAGAACAGCAATATTGAGTTGATGTGGGGAACACAAATTTTGAAGCCAAAGTATTTAATGCCTCCTTTTTGTTTCAATATAGCCCTCAATTTCTTATAGTATATGTTTTACATACGCATAGTTGAATAACAAAAGACATTTGTGTTTAGCTTTTTATACAATATAATATAATTTAGTGATTTTCAGAAGAAATTGCATGATGTAGATTTTGGTTATTTGATAGGAATTTTACCGATAATATTTGATGTAAATTATTATTAATGTTATTAAATTATTCTTACGAATAAAGTAGAACTAGAGTAGAAATTATCTAAATAAAAAAAAACATAATCACAATATGAGAATATAACCGAAAACATATTTAAATGACTATGAAGCAGAGATAAATGACGTATGGGAGACATCATACCACCAATATGAAGGGAGTGCGTCGAAGATAATTTACGTGTAAAATACACGTGATAGAGAGATTATTGAATTATATTAAATACAAAATATTCTTTTAAATATGGTATTTGGGTAAGTGACAATTTGAGCCGATCGATATAAAACACACTAATTTTCATTTATTTTTATTAAATAACGAATAAGATCATAAGTTATTGTTAGAGTCTCACATCTGAAAGATGTGAATCTATTTACCGGCTTATATAACAATCTAGGCCTCCATCTATCAGCTTGAACTTTTAGGTTGGTTGGGATCCATATGTCATCGGGCCTAAAAGCCCATGAATCATACGTCATCTCTATATCTGCTCCCTGCTCATCTGTTTCTACGTGCGCATTTCGAACTGGCTTGTACATGAGTGGAGGTGTTATGATTTAAACTACATACATTATGAATTTATGATTCATCTACTTTGACATTTAAATTTCCTTCTCCAGCTCATAAGATAATATACACCGTTATAATTTGATTTGATGTTCAATTGAGTCCAATATACGAGTAAATAAACAAGCCCACGATAGTTGATCAGTACGACCTATAAGAACTGGGCCTAGCCCATCCAAACATCCAAGGTCCATACATTTTCGAGGCCCGTGATATTTTCTTCAAGACCCCACACGAAGCTTCATGCAACACGCAGCACACGTCACCCGAGATCCACCCTCCCACGTCACCACCACCACGTCACGCACGTTTCGGTGACGTCACCCTCCACCCGTTTACTTCTTTAAAGACGACCTCGGTTCCACTGCTTTAATTACGACGCAACTCTGCGACGACCGTGACGAGAGAATAAAAATAAACATTCCGCTACGGTCACCGGCGGCAGCACGGAGGGCGGGACAGATGTCGGTCAGGGAGGGCGCCACGATAGTCGGGGAGAAGCGTAAAGGGCCTCTCGACGACGCCGTTTCGGCCGCGGGGGAGAAGAACGCGCGGGTGGGCGCGTCGGCGACGGACGACGAGGTGGACGAGTTCTTCGCGATCCTGCGGAGGATACACGTGGCGGTCCGGTACTTCAAGACCAGCGGAGAGGGATCAACGGTGGAGGGATCGGGGTGGCGTGACGCAATGCTGACGTGGGCCACGGATCGGACGGCGGAGGACGCGAGCTGCGTTGGCGGCGGCGAGAGGGAGGAGGTGGTGGTGGTGGAGGAGGAGGTTGGTATGGGTCTCGATCTTAATTTGTATCCGGGTTCAAGCCTGGACGACCCGGTTTGAAATTAATAATTCCGTGTCTTGGTACTTAAATTTTTAGTTTATAAATCAAATAATTATGTAATTTACTTACATAGTAATATAACTCCAAGCTCCTCTAGGTAGGCGTGGATAATTTTGAGTACTGTTTTATTTAAATCGGTTCTAGTTCTAACAAGATATAAAACTCGTTTCATCTGTTTAGATTTGAACCAAAAAATATGTGATCTATGTTATTGTTTTGTTTGTAAATTCTGTATATCGATTGTTACATAGTGATTAGATATTATCATTTGATTTTCTTTAATACCTTTACTAATTGTGAATTTAAATTTTTGCGTATAAATTAGGCTTAATTTCATCAAATTTGACTCATAAATCAAGTCTAAATTTAATATGAAAACTTAATTGGATTTAACAGAGTACTACCAAAAACCATCAGATTTAATCGAATTGTTTCTCACATGATAGTTTTGAGACTGGTTCTTATAAATTGAGAACCAGAGGATTTGGTCCTAGTCAATTTTGGTTTTGTGCCCACCTGTATAGCAATACCGATGCAATTGAGTCACGTAAAACTTGTAGGTGGCAAAACTCCGCTTATCTCAATAAAATACGAATCGATTTGTATTCGAACGAATTTATCACATACTTCAACTTGATTTGAAAATATCTCGTCCGACTTGATTTCGATAGAGATATTTTTCATTAAAATAACTTATTCAAAGTAAAAGGTTAAATTGATTATCTTGATAAGAAATAATTTATTAAAATAAAAGGTGAAATTGATCATCTTTATAAGAAATAAGTTGTTAAGTCCAAATTCATCTCCTAGATTCAAGTAGCTTTATATTGAGCTAAAGTTCATCTGCAATTCGAATTCGATCCTAAGAAATTCGAGTCAAATATATATGACAACCCGATCGATGTATCAACTCTTATGTTGCCGTGTACATTTGAAATTATAATACGTGAAATGGGAATTAACGTTGTTGTTGTCATAATTGTTACGTCATCTTATCATTTCCCCATGACGTCACTGTACAGATCCAATGGCGTCACACCGGTTTCGAAGTCGTCCAATACTCAGAGACTCGACGTTTTCTTAGAAATTTCCGAGCACAGAAAAAACGCACGCGACTCGATACGAGTCCAAACTAAACGACACCGTTTTATTCTTATAACAAAATACAGGTTCGGCCCGTGATATTTGTTTGTCGTGTAGCGATCGGCCCATTAGTAATCACACAGTATCTTTGTGGGCCACAGAGCTCATAGTAAACAATCTTGTGGGCCTATAGTGAGTGTACATCATGATGATCCGGACTGAAATTGCTTTGTGCAACGAGGATTTTTTTCTAGGATGTTCATTATTCGACTTTCAGTCAGTTCGGTTTAGTTTTGAACCGAACCAATTAATTTGATTTTAATAAATCAATAAAATTTGGTTTTCTTTAATTTTAAACGTGTTAATTTTCAGTTGAGTTATGTTCCGTTTGTTATGAGCCAAATTCATGAAATTCTCGCATCTTAAACTATTTTGACTTATAAATTTTTGGTTTGATTTTATTTGAATCGATTTTTGGATGGCACAATATTTATAGGTACAGTTAATAATTATCGATGATTTATTTCATTTATTTTTCGATTAATCGAAGCTCTCTTCACAATACCGGCTAAAACAAATAGAAGATCCAAATAGTACCAATACGACCTGTCGTGTGTGTGAACCAGAGGTAGTTTCAAAAATCGGATCGTGAAGCCGATAAAATAGCGTGCGATTAAACCAGAGGAAGTAACTAACCTTACCGACAAAACAAGTGGCAAGTTTATTTCAGACAACCCATGAAGACAAATCATGTTTTGTCCCCACCTGAACGTGGCTTGTGGGGCCCATCATGCTTGATGATGATGCGTGCATGTTGTGTCTTCTTTAATTCTCTTTTGGGTTACATAATAAATACGTATGTAAACGGAGAAAGATATTTTAGCGAATATTATATTTTTAGAAAATGACAGTTTATCATACTTCATTATTGTTTTGATATTTAAGTTTTTCTTTTTATTGTATCTTAAATATTAGTTGGGGCAATTGTTAACATTTTTTTAGATTTAATCACAAAAAATAGGTCATGTCTGTACATGCGCTATCGAGAGTACTTGAAATACCTAAACTGTCTTGAAAATGAACGGAGATGAGAGAAAGTGGAAAAAAATGAGACCAATGACAAGTTTTGGAAAATTTGAAGTCAAATAGGGGTAATTTACTCATTTTACAGTTAAAATTAACTGAAAATTTAACGAAATGTAGTTACGTGAGAATATCCAAACTCAACACACCTCACAAAAGAAAAAATACATTAGTCGTAATTATGTGAGAAACCTGTCAAACTAGATGTACTTACGTGAAATTATCCCCAGAT
Organism: Geranium brycei; assembly: GCA_036897365.1. Lineage (NCBI taxonomy): Eukaryota > Viridiplantae > Streptophyta > Magnoliopsida > Geraniales > Geraniaceae > Geranium > Geranium brycei. The sequence continues at coordinate 29,676 of JAYMTP010000704.1, forward strand.
AATATTGATTGTACTTTATATACATATAGAACCGACCACTCTCAAATAATTATTTTTAGTCCAAAACTCTGTCGTTGGAGGGAATTAATTAATTTTTTCTCCCAATATATGTTCCTTCCACTTTCTTAAGAGCCAAGAAACATGAAAATTCTCCAAAATAATAATTGCATGGCCCATTTGGACAATGTCGTTGTTCTTGACGTTGAAGCCATCGTGCTACATATATACGAATAGAAATGTCAATAATTCATAAAGTAGATCATATTTGAATGTCAATTTGGGTATTCATATATTATTTTTAAGGGGTAATTTCATGTCAGTACTCCAAGTTTGCCTTATTCCGATTAGTACCTCAAGTTTGAAATTTTTTTTGTCGATACCCCAACAATTTTTAAGTTACACTTAAGGTAACGGCTGTTAAATATAACAGAATTAGTTTGTAAAAAGTCTGAAATACTCTCAATAG